>CAIGRL010103638.1:0-10413 GCA_903798325.1 Fraxinus xanthoxyloides
GGGAATCAAACGGGGGCTTAATTGATAATTTCCATAAAAAACAAAACCAAAAGAATCAAGTGAAAAATTATATCAATCAAACACAATTAATTACAATTCCCAATAAAACAATTTCTAGGCAATTCAATTCTCTAGAATTCATTCTCTTTCCACCTATTTTTCACATTTGCAATCAAACGGATCCTAAGTGACCAAATTTGCATGTAAATCGTAGTTGAGTTATCAAGATATAACTCCGATCAAAATTGAATGACACGCAGCTTATTCAACCCTATTTTATTTTTTTTATTTTTTTTTTTCACTTTTCGATATAAAACTATAAATCTAGCATATGACAAATATCATCCCCTTCATTTTTTGTACGCTAGCGTTTGGCATGAAGTGTAGACCCCGCCAAAGACTATTGATTCCCAAATCAAGAAATCATCCCTTTTGCCTGTTTAATTTAAGCACGATGTTGGATACTTTTATCTCGTGACTTTTTTTGGGGTCACTTTGGTGATAAAAACCAAACAGCCCTTTGTCTTATTCTACAGATTTTGGCTTCTAGAATTTTATTACACATATGGCCCTCATTAGCCAAAAATACATCTTCTGGATGGAGGAAGAAGCAATTCCTTTATAGTATTGTATATTAATTTGTCTTTTCAAGTAAATGAAAGATAGGGATCCATGTGAGTCACAAACCTTAAAAACATGACTTTGTTTGCAGTTTTAATTAAATGGCTCAATGTAACAGTGGTAAAATTGTAACCTATTGAGGACATCAGGCACATGGTATGTCGAATTGAGGTTCAGGGAATTTGGCCATGATTCCACACCATAAGTTATCCCCGTCCAGAGTGTAAAATTATGCAAGGATACAATAAATCGTCAAGTACATGCTTAGTAATAGATTGGACTGGACAAGACACGATGAGAATACAAGTGAGAACAAATTTCTACATACAGTATCGACAATGACTTCAGTGTTATAAACTGTGAAATAAATTACGCTATTATAGTCGTCGACTCCTTGCAATCCCTTTTCTTTATGAAGTTTGTAGTCAACTTTCATCTCTAACTCTACTCACGCAAGTCTTAGCCACCATAATTTTCCAGATCAACTTCAAAAAATTCATCTCAGAACCATATATTAATTAGTAGATGATAAATAGTAGACATGCACCAAGAAAGTTTGAGATCTATTAACTAATGATTCCAAGAGTAGCAAACTGACTCGAGCATTCTAGTCCTACAAGTCCATAACTATCCAGCAACAATATAATATCAACATGAGATCAACATATGATCCATTGATGACAAGTCATATATCAAAATATCGTACAATTAGGTTCATGAATAAAATTGTTCAGTTTTCACCTTATATTATCACGGCGCCTCACATAACGAGTTCGGTCGTTGTACCTTGGTCTGTCTTGGGCTCTCTGAGGCACAGGCTCCACTCTCCTCTGTCTCTCAGGTGATCTTTGAACTATCTCTCCATTCACGAAAAGCTCAGCTGTTGAACCATGTAAAATTCAATATATCTCAACAATCTTTGTAGCAAGAGGAAAATATAAACAAATTCTTTTGAATGCTGTGATGTTGCAGAGAAATGTTTTATATCTAATATAACTTCAAGACAGGTAAACTGCAATGGTGACCAAAATACTTTTTGAGGAAAATATGAATATGACTGGAAGTCCAAATTTTCTTTTACAAGTATATGTGAAAAGGAGCCACTTCTGAACTTTTATATACCAAATAGAGTGCTTGTTTATGATAAAATTATAAGTTGCTTAAATTATAACGTGATAGAAGTGGTGGATAAGTGAGTTGTTGATCCTACGAAATGTGTGATTAAAATTAATGTTTGATTTTGACCATTAAATTATAAGGAAATTTTTATGTTTCCCAAACATGCACAAAATAACATCAATCGCCCAGAAAAGGAAGTTACAGCACAAGTTCAGTTTTCTTAACATCTACTACTTCATATATAATTTTAAACGAGAACTGGAGCCAAACAAATATTTGATTTCATAAATAATAATTTCACCTAACTGGAAGCTGCAAACACATATGAAATTGAGTGATTGTGATGGTAGTCAAGCACAATCAATGACATCACCTAGTACAGATAGAATCAATACACATTATGAACCCCTTAACAAAACCTAACTACTGACTGAATCAAATTTAACTGAAGCTTGGCACAATATTTTGATTGGAATATTCCAGATGGGGCCGTCCCTAACCTCTGAAACTTTTGATGATGGGGTCCCAAACCTTTCATTTTTTGAACCCAGGGTCCCTTTTCACCATTAAAAAGTCTATTTGTTATTAAAAAAGACCAATGTACCCTTTCATACCCCCTGAATTATCAAATTTTTACTTGACGGTCCAACCATTTCCTAGGTTAGGGACCTAGGGAGACAGAAATAACAGGCTTGAGACCCCAGTTGGAACTTCCCTATTTTGATCTAAGATTGCAACTAACAAAAACGTGATATAATTCATTGTCACTCTCAGATCCATCAGTCTGATATGAGAAAAAGAGTTGTGTTAAACAAATGAAAATGGAAATACTTGAAGGGAGTCGAAACATCCGTATTTTACACTGGTAAGTCAATGTTCATCTGCTGCTACACAAAGTGCAACTTATTACTTGTCTACAGCACCAAGAATGAATTTTAGTAAAGAGCAGTCTCTTGCATATCGGATTCAGAATGGACATCTTCCACAATACGTCTCAACTATTAATAACTTCTCCATTAGGGATTTTGAGTTACTAGTTGAAGTTTTACATGTTTAAGTTATATCCGTATGCATTCTGCAGAAATATAGTTTTTCCAATCAAGTTCTATCCCATATTAGGAAGGACACTGAAAAATTGCATTTCCATTCCACAATTGTTTATATCCCGTACAAAACCCAGTGGCATTGAGTGTTGTTCAAAGCCCTTTCATATCTCTTCAATCTTGACCAAATGAACCAAGTTACAAATGGAATACAATTTGAATTTTATAATGAATTATCAGCAATGTACATAAAAAACAATTAAGAAGAAGTGAAACACATAACCAGAGAAATTTATAAATGCATAAAGACGAATATAAAGCTCTTTAACAAGAAAATGAAATTCACAGCGGAATTTTCTGTCCTGTTCTATCAAACTGAGAGTACCGATTTGAATGATACCCAAAACTTCAGAAAATTCAAAGTTGAGAAGTTCGACCGTTGCAGTATATCTGACAATTGACACTACACTATATAATACATAATCGAACCACGTGCCAACTCAGTACACAGTTGGAATAAATATGACCATAAAAACGTATCAAAATCCAGTAGTACACATTGGACAAGAAGTGTAACACATACCAAACCAATAGTCCCACATGAAGGAATTAATTAGCACAGAGATTGTAACAGCAAAATTATTTCAATCCTCAGTAACAGAAAATAAACTTATAGAAGATAATCTACCTCCATAGTCCTTATTCTCAGCATCAACATAAGAATCTGGAAGAACAAACAGAACACCAGGCAATCCTACACAAAAATGGAAAATGGTTGGAACAATGAAATGGAAAATTGTTTAAGCCTATTTCCATGTCTTATTCATATCAATAACTGAATTAAATTCAAAAGAAGAAAAGAAAATCAATTGCCAAGAGGCAAGAACTAACCTTCAAGCTTGTTTGAGGTCTCCTCATCAATCTCACATCCAAATCCAAAGTACCTCTCACATGACACATTATATATCTTCTTTTTAGCCTCCTCCTCGCTGTTAAAACCAGGAATAAGTATCCAACAATATAAAATATCCAAAAATCCATTGCACTAAACAAGGATGATATTACTTCATATCTCACAGTTTCCATTCTCGATCAACCAACTTGTTATTAAAAGCTACTGCATTATGCTTCCCAGCAAGATACTGACTTTTCTAAATCCAAAAACTTTCCAATCAACCATGTACAGTACAAAAAATGGCGATAATGCTTTAACTTTATATAGGCAAACATGTATGGTTACGTTTTTCTTAATTTCAAGGGAGAAAAAACTTATTTTTATGAAAGTGACGCAACCCTACAGCCAAAACTTCCTTATTTCCAACATTTTTCTACAAAAGAAATTATTTATTTTGAAGCTTATTTACATATTAGTCCATATAAATAAACTTTCAGTTGTCAGAAGATTACTGCAAATGCATGTTAATCATTACCTAAATTGTGAATAGAGCAATTAATATCACCAAATATGACGCTATTAAGTATTAAGAAATATCCAACAACAATTAAATGAAAAGTCAAATATATACCTTCCAACAACTTTAGCAAGCGTTTGAATATAACAATCAATCATCTGCTGCTTAGTCGCCCCTTCACCGCCAGGCTTATCCATGACAATAAGCCAGTGCTCGTAATCACATCCGGGGAAAAGAGGCGCCATCTCCGTGGGTGGACGGTCACCGAAATTCGACCCCGAGTTCAGTGGCGAGTAAGAAGACCCGGACCTATTGACTCGGCATCTGATCGTGTTGTACCGGGTCAAGTTAGGAGAAGTAACCTGCAGAGAGTGGGATAAGGCGGCGGGAGTGGCGGAGCGGGTGGAGGACCAGGTTCCCAAGCCGGGGCGGATGAAACCGGGTTTGGAAACACAGAAAGAGAATAGACGTCTTGGGAGGAGGAGAGAAGCGGTGGCTCTGGTTGATCGGACGGCCAGAATTGACCTGGCTATAGTGGCGGCCATTTCAGAGTTCGTCTGTGCACGAGATAAGTGGAAATGTGAGGGTTTCGATATGGTGATTTTTAAGGGTTTTGGGAAAGCGGAAGTGAGATTGCCTACAGTTATGTTTCTACAATATCGTTCAGTGTGAGCTTCTTGATACATAAGTCGTGAGTTGTCGGGAATTTTGGTGATTTTTAAGGGTTTTGGGAAGGAGGAAGTGAGATTGCCTACAGTTATGTTTCTACAATATCATTCAGTGTGAGCTTCTTGATACATATGTCGTGAGTTGCCGGGAATTTTTTTCGCATGTAGTAACACGACTTCTGTTTATTAGGATATGATATTGGTCGAAGTGCTAAGATCTGGTACGGTTGGATTCCACTACAGATATGGACTTGTTTGGCCACAAATAAAAATATTGACGGATCCATATGGATTTAAATCAAGGTCAAAGTTTTGATGTGATTTGATGAGTAGATAGTTTTTTGCTACACTTTCTATATGTAACTCACGACTCATGAGGCCTAAAAGATTTTGACGAGAAAATATATCGATATTATATGGTTGGAACCTACTTATACCGAAATTTAAAACTATGTGAATGCCAATGGAAAATTTAAACGGGGACCAAAGTGTTGTATTTAGTAATGTATGAGGATTTCTGACTATAACACTTGTCGAATTTACACTTAACTTGAAGAATATAATTGCTCACATAGATGCTTGGTTGAAACATTTGGGTTTTCTTGTACCGTCTTTTGATACAACTCTTTTTTCATTGAATAATTGTTTTATTAGACGATAACTTGTATATATATGCAGTGCGCTCTCGAAAGCCTTTTTTTTAATAGCGTGCTCTTAAAAACATTTCTCTAACACGCCCATTCTTCAAGAAAAATGGCTTGTGCTACCCTTGTGACTTTTGGTCAACCACAAACTTTTGACTAATTTATCTTTTACACACTTGTTTGAAGAGTTAAGCTTAATGCCCCAGTGCCATACATAATAATATGCCATTTTGATTAATTTTAGCAAATAGATTTACTCATAGCGAAGCTATGCAATTAGACACTTTGACATGACATTGATTATATATTGTTAAAATTTGAGAGAATACTAATTTTCTACGTAGAAACAAGTCTTCGAGCAGAATTCATGCCCTAAACTTCTTGAGCCCAATGATTTATGGGCCAAATTTTTAACATAGAGTTTGAATTTGTTTAGAACATTATTAAGTAGGGAGTTTTGTTTTGAAGCAACAGTTACTTTATTTTTTGAGTGCAAATTTGAAGCAATAATTAGGATTCATTGTTACGGTATTGTTTATTTCGATAAATATTGAAAATAGGAAAATTTTAATTATTTTGATCCAAATTGATATTTTGTGAAATCAATGAATTTTTGGTCAAGATTTGATTCTAGGTTAAATTTATTAATGACCATCCAACTTTATATTTAATATCAACTGGCCACTCAATTTGATTTTGTTTTACCATGTCCATCTAATTTTATACTTAGGGTCCGTTTGATTGCAAATGTGAAATTTGGGTGGAAAGAAAATGAATTATAAGGAATTGAATTGTTTAGAATTTGTTTTATTGGGAATTGTAAATAATTGTGTTTGATTGATATAATTTTCCACCTAAAAAATGTTGAAAACTTGGTGTCTGTTTGATTTCGTTTTTCATGAAAATTGTTCATTAAAAAGATAATTTTTTTACCATTTGGTCTAGAATTTGTTCCTATTACAATAAAAAAAAAAAAAAACCTAGAAAAAAAACTATCATACCGAATACCATTTGTTTGACTTTGTTATTATGAAAATTGTCCATTAAAGAGAGAAGAATTTTCGCAATTGTTCATGGAATTTGTTTCCAATGAAAAGAAAATTATTATTATTTTTTATTAAAAGGCTAAACTAGAAAACCAATTCCCATCCCTTAAATTATGGAAAATGGCACGTGAGAGACAAAATCAAGAAAATCATTTGCCTGGAAAAAAGTGCATCAAACATGCAAAGAATGAAAGATGGAATTCATTTTCCATTTTTCATGGAAACTTGGGTGAATCAAACAGGGTCTCAGTGTTGTCATAAACACCCAATTTGATTTATTCATCATGATCATCCAACTTCTTTTTACCGTTTTATTAATTTTAAAATGGGTAAAACAATAATAACTTTTGTAGTATGTATAAAATAAATTTAAAAAATTAAAATAAAACGGTACTGTTTATTTCGATAAAATATTGAAAATATGAAATTTTTGATTATTTTAATCCAAATCGATATTTTGTGAAATCAATGAATTATCGATCAAGAATTGATTCTAGACATTTACATGCAAATCAACAAATTTTGATAATCAAGTATTTGATATAAGGGTGTTAACGAGTCGGATCGAAACTTGAGGTTCGAACTCGCCTCAAGTAAAAATAGTTCAAACTTTTTTGGCCTAAACTTGCTCAGCCAAAGAAATTAGGTTTGACCCGAGCTTTCAACTCTGACCTAGTCGAGTTGAGCCGACTCATGATTCTTTTTAAAGTAAGCAACAGCTAACTGCCTCATTTTTTTTTACTGCCTGCAAAGGCACATGAAGCTACACGTTGCTTTATTTTTTTTACGGTCCGACCCGTCGCGATGGAATATAGATCGTAACACGAGCCAGTTCGTGCTTGAGCCAACGCAAATGCAGCTTGGCTGAATCTCGAATCGGGCCAACTCGAACTTTTTTTGGCAGAACTGACTAGTAAAATTGATATCCCTAATTTGACATTTTCACAAAAAATTAATGAATATTTAATTGTATGCCTTGTTAGCATTGGAAAGATTCTTTGAGATGGGCCACAAAGGATGTGAAGTGCTTGATGATTTATGATGGCATTGGACATGATTAGTGAAATAAAAAAATTTAAATTGAAAGTGTAACGGTCGTTTCCTCATTCGAACACACATAAACCCCAACCCACCGTAGGCCCACCAATTTTCGACCGTTTGTTTGCCTTTTGCCTTTCTCCCTTAACGCTCCTCTCTCTCTATTCTTTCTCTCTGCCGGAAAAAACATCAGTCATGAAGATCCTGCAACGTTAAACCCCTTCAAACCATCTTTAACTCAAGAAAAAGTTCAGTCTTTGAACCCAATAGAAAAAAGAAAGGTTTTTGGTGGTTCTTGAATAGCACTTAATGGGTTGTTTCCTTGGGTGCTTTGGTGGTGCAAAGGATTCTCAACGCCGCAAACAGAGGGTTAAACGAGGCAGCCCTAGAAACCAAGTAAGACTCTTTTCTTAGCTTAACCAGAATTTAAGTTCCCGTTTCTTGTTCTTTCTCTTTCGTGTAGTTGTGAGAGGAATTATGGAATTCTTGATTGTTTATAGATTTTCTTCGTCGTTTTGATCTGTTAAAATCGAACAAGAGGGTTTGAAGTTGTGGGTTATCGTTTGTTCAAGTATCTGATTGTAAACATTGATTCTTCTTTCTTGATGGAGCTTTAAATTCTGTTTATTGACCAAAATTTGAAACCCATGTTCTATTTTCCCCGCACTTGGCTTGCTGTACCGAAATTTTGTGAAAACGCACAAACCAGTTCTTGATTTGATCTCTCTCTCTCTCTCTCTCAGCTTTATGCTTTGCGAACATGTTATTAGTATATCTGTTTTTTGATTTTTTTTGTTTGGATTTTGTTGAATTTAATCGAATTACTAAAATATTGTTACAGAGAGACAGGGTTCGGAATGTTCAGCAACAGCATTGTGTAATATATGCAGAACAGAGCATTACGGAAATTCCCCATAAGGAAATACCCGCCACTAACTCGGTTTTAGAGTTGCGGTTAGTCATATCATTCTCTTTAAACTCTTCAATTAAATTGCCTTTATTCAATTCTTTTAAGTATTGAGAAATCTTGTTTGATTTTCTGTATTGTTAGCTTCTCCGTTACTGCTAATATTTGTTGGGGAAGAATTGATTTAGAGAAGTATCCTCTGCTTTTTCTTATTATTAGCTTCTTCCACTAGATTAAACTAGATTGACTTTTTGGTGCAGAGATAAGCCTGAGGGAGAGGAGCAATTGATCCCAAGCCCAAGAAAAAGAGTTACATTTGATACAAAAGTCACAACATTCACACATGTTTCCATCTGTGAAAGCACTGATTCTCTACTAGAGAACAATAGATCCGTTGAGAAAGAGGAGGAGGAATATTTGGAAAGGGCTCAGCCACCCCAATCGCATTTACTCTCTGAAAATGACAGTTCTGTGGCATCTGGCTTGGGATTGTATCCTCCGAATCATAGGTACCATAACGTTGTGGAGGGTAACAATGAAACCGAGGAGTATGGTGACAGTGACTTGGATAATATATACGAGATGGACGATCAAGATGATTCTGATTACTATAATGAAGATGATGGAATTGTTTGCCAAGAAGTATGGTCAGAGTCAGTTTTAACTGCATCTATGGAGTCAAGGACAGAAGATCTTTCAGCTCGGGTAATCAACGAGGAAGTAGAGAGTCCTTTGATAAGGATTGGACAGCCCGAGAGGGAAGTGGAGGTGTCTGGACCAAAAACAAATTCAAGAGATAGAAGTGACTATGTCAATTCCGTGCTGAACCCTGTTGAGAACACTACTCAGTGGAAAGCTGTGAAATCGAAAGGGATGCAGCCTTTGAATCCACAAAAGGAGAACTTGATTGATGACCTTGAAGCACCCCACATTTCTTTCAGTAGTTTAGAACCGACTTTTAAGCAATCTTCACATAGTTTGAAGCCAAAATTGGATCAGTCGAGGAATGCAAACAAAGAGATAGCCGTTGATTCTAGTCTTTCGAGCTGGTTGGTTTCGCCTGATATCACTCCAGCAAAGAAGAATAGTTATAGTGATCTTGAGACCACTACGCCTGAAAAGAACATACCACTAGGGTCTACTTCACCGAGGAGCTATGATGATCGACCAATTCTAGGTGCATTGACAGTCGAGGAGCTGAAACAGATGTCGGCATCTTCCTCCCCGAGGAAGTCTCCGGGTCGAAACCCTGATGAGATGCCTATTATAGGTACAGTCGGGACCTATTGGAATAATTCGGGTTCAGCTAACCATTCTGACTCGGTCTCTTCTTACAAAGGCATACCGAATACAACCAGCAAGTACAGAGAGGTATTCTTGAAGTTAGAATTTTTCAATTAATATCACATTGATAATGTTTTGTTCTAAGTATTTGTCATCAAATGTGCAGGACAAGAGAGTGAATTGGCATTCAACTCCATTCGAGGTGAGATTGGAGAAAGCTCTCGAACAAGGTGCTGCAGAAGCCTAATATACCCAATTGCATTCTACAGAAGAAAGATGAATTGATATTTTTTTTATCCTTTTTCAGTGCCCGTCCTTGGATTCTTTTAATCTGTTATAGTTTGTGAATTTTTATGCATTTGTTTGTTGTACTTGCTCATACCTTTTTTTTATTGTTTGTGAATTTTGATATGGTTTATATGCAATTGTTTGTTTATTGTAATAATTTAATCAAACTCTGTTTTAATTGTCGATGGAATTGATTGATCACTTATTGACGTTCTCTTATTGCTCTCAAGAAATTGCCATTCCACTGTCATGTTTGAAGTAGAACTCCTTGCTTATAATCTAAAGAATCCTTCATTCCCAATTCCACCAAGGCTCATAATTCCATCACCTATGGAATTGCTAA
>CAIGRL010103667.1:0-13775 GCA_903798325.1 Fraxinus xanthoxyloides
TTGCATAATTTTACTAGATCTCATCCAAATAATTGATTTTCAAGTGTAAAAAAAATTATATTATCCATTCAATATTTAAGAAAATGCTACCAAGAAAATGGAGATAAATATTTTTTTTTAGAACGCTGACATTACCTTCGCAATCACATTGCCCGTGCAAGGCACGGGATTAATTGAAAGGTCAAATCCCAACTTTATCCTCAATAAAATCACAAAATGACTTAAGAGTAAAAATGATAAAATTGTCGTTTCATATTCTGCTTATTATTGCAAACTGTACAGGTACAGTACAGCATTATTCACCTCTGTGCCTTCTCGTTTTCTTCTCTCGCATTTCTCTCTCTCACTCACCCAGTCTGTTAGAGAGTGAAGAGGTAAGAAATTTACTCAAAAAATTCCAAAATTTCAATTACAGATAAAAGGAAAAGCTTATGTAAGTATCCCTCTGTATTTTAATTTTTTGTAATAGCTGTTTGATTTTATCTTTATTTTTTGTGTTTAACCCTTGGCGTTTGTGTATTGTTTAATATTCATGGATCGTCGCCGTAAGTTTAACTTTAATTTTTTGTATGAAGTTTTGAGTTGAAAGATTGAAATGCATGTTGTTTTAGACACTTTCTCATTTTGGGGGGTTTTTGTTCTTTAATGGGGTTTTCTGGAAATAAAAATTGGAAGATTCAGCGATCACTTTTCTGTACCAATGCATGAAAAAGAGGAGCATGGTCAAAAGAGGAGTTTGAAATTATGGGGGTAATTGTTAAAACGATTCTGGATGTGACTCATTTTCTGTAAAATCGGGGTTGGGTTTTAGATCGCCAGGGCACTCAAACGCACACGCTCAACAGAGATGTGAAAAAACCCAATTTTTTAAGGAATGTATGTTAGGGCATGCACATTACTTGAGCCCATTTGCATGTGGATAATTCTGGCTAATTTTAATGCGTTGGATTTTAATTATTAGTGCTTCAATTAAAGTACCGAAAGAAATAAAGCCTAAAACCTGAACAAAATTTGATTTGGAAGGAAAAAAATTGAAGAAATATATTTTCCCCCTTTTCCGGCCAGGGTTGGAAGAAGGAAGGGTCTGGTTCTTCGGAGGCTTTTGCAAATTCGCGCATATCAATTCTTAGATTTTCTCGGAATTTTTCATCTTACTTTTACTTATTTTAAAGAGCAACATCTAAGATAGGTTCTTTTCCTAAAAAGATTATTTTCTCAAAGGGTTCTCAGTATCTTATGGCCCACGTATTTATAGGCAAATGCCTTTGGAATAGATTATGCGTCGAAGATAACTTTCTTCATAGATCTGTTCGTAGAGTGATTTAAATGAATAGGTGGTGTAAAAGCGTCATGGTGGAATTAATATCAAATTGTTTTAGAGGCTCTTAAGTAACAAGAATTTAGAGTTTCACTGTTAATTGTTATTTATTTTATTTTTTTCGGTTGATTCCAGATCTGATGGGTGCTTTGGATTCCATGGAAGAGGTTGGACCTAGTAGCCTCAGCGAGAAGTTTTCAAATGGTACCTCCAAAATGGATATCGATGATGATGATATATATTTTGATGATTCTGATTCGGATGGTGAGGCTGAAAGCTGTTTACAAGAGTTAGGTAAAGAGTTCCTGAAAAACTTCTGTAAAAAGACGTCAACAGCATTTTTTGAGCAGTATGGCCTAATTAGTCACCAAATCAACTCATATAATGATTTTATTAAACATGGTATTCAACAAATGTTCGACTCTATTGGTGAGATTATTGTGGAGCCCGGTTATGATCCGTCAAAAAGGGGAGATGGTGATTGGAGATATGCATCTCTCAAGTTTGGGAAGGTCACACTTGAGCAGCCAACATTTTGGACAGGCGAGAAGTTTTCGGCTGATGGTGGTAAAGAGTTCCTGGAAATGTATCCTCGACATGCCCGTCTGCAGAATATGACCTATTCGTCCAGGATAAAAGTTGAAACTCATCTTCAGGTATGTAGATACACATGTATCTCATTCCAACTGCTTTGATTATACGCTTCAATTGTATTAAAGATGTACTACAGTTCTTACTTTTTTTTTTTGTCAATTTTTTTGATAATAAGTATTCAGTTGTCAAGAGTTCTGGTCCAAGTAACTTTACTGGTCATTAACTTCATTTAAAGTATCATTTTTTAAACTTGTTTGATTTTGTTTAAAGTATTCACTTACAGCATGAACTTCATTACAATTTTTTTTTTCTATTCTTCTAATTGCACAATTTCAATTTTTCCAGTTGTCATTTGTCTATTAGTTTACTCAATTCGTGCTTTGAATGGGGCTAGAATGAACGTTCTAAAGAGCTCTTATCTGCTTTGTACCAATTGCTATCTGTTGATTTTTTTTTAACAAATTTTAGAAGGTTCATTAAGTCAATATTAATGATAGACAGCATCATCCCAGAGTGCGCGCTTGTGCTACCTTCTTTTCTAGTTTTAATCTTTGGCATTTAATCTTTTTGCTTTGTTCCTTGAACTTTTCAGGTTTATAGTAAAAATGTTGCAAGAAGTGACAAGTTCAAAACTGGAGTTGAACAATTTGTTGAGAATAAAGTACTAAATGATTATCACAGTGATATCATCTTTGGGCGACTCCCTGTAATGGTGAAGTCAGACTTGTGTTGGTTGAAAGGGGTTGAGAAAGTGGATTGTGAATTCGATCATGGAGGTTATTTTATAATCAAGGGCGCTGAGAAGGTGAGAATGCTGTGCTACTATTTGTCAAGTAAAATTGTTTATGGTTGTGATTGTAAAGGTGTCCTTATCTAGATGATTGAGCAATTGTGACACATTTACTCTCTTTTATATCTGATTGTATTCTGAATGTACAATAATGGATGATTTTAACTGGGGTTCCTATGTTTGCTAATGAAACAACATATGTGCAAGAGGATTAGCCTGAGAGATTCAACAGATGAGAGTTTTCAAATTCTTAAGTTGAGATCATGTTTAGACCATCAGTGAAGTTTAATTGCTAAAAAAAACAACAAATGAAATACTTTAATGGATGGTATTAATGATATTACCAAATACCAATCATGTGATACACTACGCTGTGTTTGGTGAAGATTTCATCCTATGTCTGCTAGGTTTGACTTCTTTTGGGTACAATACATTTTATTTTATTTTATTTTATCTGCCAATGGAAAGAACATGCTTTATTCACTAAAATGTCTGGCTTTTTTTTTTTTCCTTGCATATCATTTTAATGGGTTTTAAAGTTTAAAGATATTGGATGATTAATTCTTTACCCAGGCCTATATATCTAGGTGCAACATTCATGATTAATCCAATAAGCCTATTATCATTTCATTAAGTCCACATATTGGGTACAAGATAAGAACTGTCTCCAAATTTATAACCAATCAGAAGGTTCTCCCTTTTTCAGTTATACTGGATCTTGTATAGAACGTGATTATTGAAGATAATTGATTAATTTTCTTTCAACCTTTATTGCAGACTTTCATTGCACAGGAGCAAACATGCCTGAAAAGATTGTGGTTGTCCAATGATCCTCTGTGGACCATTGCATATCGACCTGTCTCGAAACGTAAAAGAGTATATATGAAACTAGTTCCAAAAGTGGAGCAGTTCATGGGAGGAGAAAAGTTCATGACAGTGTACTTCTCAGTGACAGAAATTCCCATCTGGATTTTGTTCTTTGCCCTGGGTGCTCAAAATGACCGAGAGATAGTAAATTTGATTGGTTTGGGCACAGAAGATTGTGCTATTGTGAATGTACTTCTCGCATCAATACATGATGCTGACAAACAGTGTGAGGGGTTTCGTAAGGGGGACAAGGCAATCCGTCATGTTGAGAAACTGGTAAAGAGTTGCCAATTCCCACCTAAAGAATCAATCGAAGAATGCATCACCAACTACCTGTTCCCCAATCTTAAAAGTTTTCAACAGAAGGCTCGTTTTTTAGCCTATATGGTGAAATGTCTCTTGGAAGGCTATACAGGCCGCAGGAAAGCTGATAATAGAGATGATTTCAGGAACAAGAGGTTGGAGTTGGCTGGTGAATTGCTGGAGAGAGAGTTGAGAGTTCACATTAAACATGCCGAGAGGCGCATGGTCAGGGCTATGCAAAGAGATCTTTATGGAGATCGGGAAGTGCAGTCAATTGAACACTACATGGATGCCTCAATCATAACTAATGGTCTATCTAGAGCATTTTCAACTGGAGCATGGTCACATCCTTTCAAGAGGATGGAGAGGATCTCTGGTGTGGTGGCAACTCTGAGGCGAACAAATCCACTGCAAACAACAGCGGATATGAGGAAAACTCGCCAGCAGGTTTCATACACAGGGAGGGTTGGGGATGCTAGATACCCGTAAGTGAATGGAATTAATACTTATCCTGTTTCATGATGTAATTCTGAAAATCTGATTCTCTCCATACAGCCTCTTTGCTGCAACTTCTTTCAATTGTTAAGTTGTCATCTTTTCAACATTTCTTGTTCTTATTTTAAAGTGTGGCTGTAGTTCTTCCAGAAGATGAATTAATCAACTCCTAGCTATTATAAATTAATAATTATGGAATACTGATTCTAGAGTTTGTATTATAGTTTATTCAGGTGAAGGAATGCATCTGTTTCGAAACAAAACTTTTGAAGGATGTAGCATCGAATTTTCCAAATGTATATTGTTTAAATATATTTCTGGGATGACATTTTTAAACTGAAACAATTAAGATATCCTTCACAAATCTTTAAAAGTATCTGTTTTATGAGTTTTATCTATCAGGGCACTGGGCAAGTTTGTCTAATGATTTAATTCTAAACTTCTTTCTTTTGCTCACAGTATTGAGTGATATATCCCTTTTATGAATATATCTCATCCACAATGCAATGGCGTATTTGAAATTTCTGCTGGCACAATTCGTAAAGAGCGTGAAATGCTGATATATCCACATAATTTGGACTTCAAGTATCAGTTAGATGTCCTAAGCCCTTGCTGAATGAGTTGTCTGAAACTGCATCAATATCATATCTGTCTGAGTTACCTATATATTTCATATCACGACTTATGAGTCATGAATGTATATCGTGTTCGGCATTATAGTGTTGTTAGTATCTAATTATGTTTGGATTTGATGATACAGGCATCCTTCTCATTGGGGTAAGATTTGCTTTCTCACTACGCCAGACGGTGAAAATTGTGGACTGGTTAAGAATCTGGCAAGTTTGGGTCTTGTCAGTACTTACATACTGAATTTGGACCATATTCTTGTTAAATTGTACGATTGCGGGTTGGAAAAATTGGTGGATGATTCTTCAACTGCTCTCGATGAGAAGCACAAAATTTTTGTGGATGGAGATTGGGTTGGAATATGTAGAGATTCTGCATCATTTGTTGCAAAGCTCAGACACAAACGTCGCAAAATGGAAGTGCCACATCAGGTTATCTTGCATGCAAAATTTAGTTAAAAACGATTTTGATGAAACTTTAGTAAACTACATTTACTAGAAAGAGCTACAAAATAAAAATATTTCATGCTTTTTTGTATAATGTCAAATGCGATCACTGTATTTGCTTTTTCATGAATTTTTTCACTTAATTCACTTTATAAATTGTGTACATTGAAGACCATTTATATCATGCATGACTTTATCATGGTACTGTTGTGAGATGTTTGTCTCTTAAAAATTTCATGTAATTTGAAGTTAACATACATGTGCTATGCCATCAGCTATTGTACAACTGGAAGTTGTTGCTTATGTAGTCACTCCATCTTAGTACATATTAGACATGCTAAGGTATTGTATCTTGCTAATGTTCTAAACTTTATTAGCATTGATTTGGGGTCCTATGTGATTAGATGTAACTGTTTTCAATTTTCTACCAACTTGTGAGGTTTTCCATTGAGAACCAATCTGTATGTGTGTTTAAGCACACACTCTAATGCATGTGCCCATTTGGATGCAGGTTAAATCTGTTACTGTATTGCATTCTAGTGGTCGTCTGAAATTTTTATTTCTTGATTTCCTTGTAGATTGAGATCAAAAGGGATCAGCATCATGGAGAAGTGCGTATATTTACAGATGCTGGAAGGATACTCCGTCCTCTTTTAGTTGTCCGAAATTTAAAGAAAATTAGAGATTTGAAAGGAGAATATTCGTTTCAATCACTTTTAGATAATGGAATTGTTGAGCTCATTGGACCTGAGGAGGAAGAAGATTGTCAAACTGCATGGGGTATTTCCTACCTCTTTACAGCGAAGGAAGAGAATCCACCTATGAAATATACCCACTGTGAACTTGATAGTTCTTTCTTAGTTGGGATAAGCTGTGGAATTATCCCTTTTGTAAATCATGACCATGCGAGGAGGATTCTGTATCAGGCTGAGAAGCACTCTCAGCAAGCTATTGGATTTTCCACTACAAATCCAAATATAAGGGTTGATACTAACATTCATCAATTATATTACCCACAGAAACCACTTGTCCGAACATTGCTTTCCGACTGTCTTGGAAAGCCAAGGTATGCCCGTCACCATAAGGGCATTCTCCCTCACCCCGAATTCTTCAATGGGCAATGTGCTATCGTGGCTGTCAACGTTCATCTTGGGTACAACCAAGAGGATTCAATAGTTATGAACCGTGCATCGATGGAACGTGGTATGTTTCGTTCGGAACATATCAGAAGTTACAAAGCCGAGGTTCTTAACAAGGAAGCACTTGGAACGAAGGCCAAGGCGGAGGACTGCATAAACTTTGGAAAGATTCAGAGTAAAATTGGAAGAGTTGACAGTCTGGATGATGATGGGTTTCCTTTTATTGGTGCAAACCTCCAAACTGGTGATATTGTCATTGGAAAGCATGCAGAATCAGGGGTTGACCACAGCATCAAGCTGAAGCACACAGAAAGAGGCATGGTTCAGAAGGTGGTGCTTTCTGCTAATGACGATGGGAAGAACTTCGCCGCTGTGTCTCTGAGACAGGTAATATTAGGTTTTATGTATAATTTAATTTTTAGGAGCATCAGTATCGTTGATTTCTTACAAGTACCTCACAGTCCTTTGCTTTTAAGCTGTCCCTTTATCAGCGTTGCAGAATTTTCAACTCTATAGTTTTCTTTGATTATATTTCCAAACTACTTCATGCATTTTTTTATTTGCCCGGCACAATTTTTTCATGAAGGTGATATTTCACAATTGATTGTGAACCACAAAATAGATAGATATTATGAGTTGATTAGCATCAGTAAAAGGAAATTTAGAAGGAACTTATGGATCATTTGCTCAACTACAGGAGACCAGGTTTTAGATTAGCCCAACTCCCCTCAAGGCTGGAAGTCGAAACAGCTTTCCAGGATTTCCTGTATGAGTACTCTTAAAACTAAGAAAAGTGGGAACCGCAGGGATAGTGTAGGGAGAATATTTTACAATTGAATACTGCAGTTGCTATAAATGTTAATTTGAGATGTACTTGGGCTTTTCCTATGATCAGTATTACAACTCGACTATATTTTGCATTAGATCCTTGTGGTACTTATGTTTTTGGATATATGGCTCTACAGGTTCGTGCTCCCTGTCTTGGGGACAAATTTTCAAGCATGCATGGACAGAAGGGTGTCCTGGGGTTCCTGGAATCTCAAGAAAACTTTCCTTTCACCATGCAAGGGATAGTTCCAGATATTGTGATAAACCCTCACGCATTTCCTTCCCGACAAACGCCTGGTCAACTTTTAGAGGCTGCTTTGGGCAAAGGGATCGCCCTTGGAGGTGCTCTAAAATATGCCACCCCATTTTCCACTCCATCAATGGAGGCTGTAACTGATCAGCTTCATAGGTATGAACTCGAAAATGAGCAACTTTACTTCGCCATACATGAATTTTGTTTAGTCAGCATGGAAATAATCTGAGTGCATCTGACTGGCAGGCTTGGATTTTCAAGATGGGGAAACGAGAGAGTTTACGATGGCCATACTGGTGAAATGGTTCGTTCCCTCATTTTTATGGGCCCCACATTCTACCAGCGCCTGACGCATATGGCTGAAGACAAAGTAAAATTCAGGAACACAGGGCCAGTTCACCCTCTAACTCGTCAGCCAGTGGCAGACCGAAAGCGTTTTGGTGGAATAAAATTTGGTGAAATGGAACGTGACTGTTTGATAGCTCATGGGGCAGCAGCCAACCTGCACGAACGCCTCTTCACTCTCAGTGATTCCTCGCAGATGCACATATGTGGAAAATGCAAAAATATGGCAAATGTAATACAAAGGTCTGTACTTGGTGGACGGAAAATCCGAGGTCCCTATTGTCGGTTCTGTGAGTCAGCAGAACATGTAGTTAAGGCGAATGTACCATATGGGGCGAAGTTACTGTGTCAGGAGCTATTCAGCATGGGGATATCTCTCAAGTTTGACACTGAAATATGTTGAGTTCCCGGTTGATTTCTGTCTATTGTGGTGTTTAAGACAATACTATGAAATTGTCGCTGTAACATTATTTATGCTTTTATTATCTTGTTGGGATGTAAGTGGTTCAGTTCAGATGGTATTCTACCTATTTTCAAATTAAGTAGTCTCTAACTTAACTAACTGTTCTATCGATCAACATTGTTGATCCTAACTGTTATTTTTAGTCCAGATTGATGTCAAAGTTGGGTCTGCAAGAAACAAATAATCGTGGGTAGTCGTGGTGGCTATCAAGGGTATTTATTGGTGGAATGAGTCTCACCTGCTGTTCTTTCATTCTTCATTTGGTAAGTTGTGTTTGATTATGAATTGCATGAAGATCTGTATTTACGGTGAAATTGGAATTGAAAGATCGAGCAAAATCATATTATGTCCAACACCAGGGGTGCCTTTGAAATTTCATTTTTAATATTTTTTATTTTTCTTTTGTACAAAAAGTTATGATCGACAGCATCCAAATTTACGTAAATAAAATCACAGATTCTCAAATCCTCGCTATGCTTATCAATACTACTATGATTATTAGTTTCATAGTTTGCTTTACAGATGACACCGAGTTTTTTAACAACTGGATTAACTGTGTGTTTTGTCAAAAATGAAGTAAAATGTTGCCAAGTGTAAAATCTGTAAATCAGGGGGACATGTAGCAGGGCTGTAGTTTGAATCCCGAATCGAATCACGCCCGATGTTGCTGCTTCTCTAACATTCTTGCTAGTCTCTTTAGCAGCATCATCATCCATGGTCTGTTGCCTTTTCTCACTAGTTCACAGCCGTATCCATAGCTTTCTCAGTCCCTTCTTTTGCCATTTCCGCCACCACACCCGCCGTGTCCCTGCCCGCATCACCGCCTTGTTCTTTGCCATTTCTACCTTCCCTCGTATCTTCGTTCCGGTTCCTAGTTACACCCTGAAAATTATGAAAAAAAAAAAAAAAAAAAATAAATTTTTACAAAAATTATTCTTAAAAACTGAAGCTCGAATAGGAGCCTAATAATAATGTAGTTGGCCTTAGAAGACCCAGACTTCAGTAAATAAAATGAGGTTGGCTAAGAAGAAGAGGTGAGAGATTAGGGAGCGAAATCCTCGTGGCATTAGTCGAGGTGCGCGCGAGCTAACCCGAACATCCACGGTTATCAAAAAAGATAAAATTAGGGAGCGAATTCAATTCAGTTTTTACAAAATGGTACATGGTCTAGTTGTCAAAAACCTTCCCCAATTAACGTTCTGCTNCACCTGCACCAGTAGAGATTTCTCAATTGCGAAATGTATAGAAACTTGGATGCCTCTTTTGATGAATAAATGAAATTATTACTTCCCCCTTTTTCAAAAGGGGCATGTATCTTTCTTTATATTGATGTCATTTGCGCATATTAAGAATACTTGATTGGAAGATCCATTTGATATCCAAAAGCTGCACGTCGAATAAGTAGGGAATACTTTCCATTTCATTAGCCATCCGATTCGGAGGCGATATACATAGTTCAAAACTCAACATAAAATTGAATCACTTGGATCATCAGTTCTCTGTCATCCCTTTTGGTAAAAATTGAAGTTTTCTTCGTTTAAAGTTATTTTTTTTTTCAATTTTCCAGATAAAAATGATACTTAATTTCTCGAGAAGGAACAAATAAAACGTTATTGTTATGTTTGTCCTATCTCAATCTCATCTAGCCATGAAACAACTTCACCAATAGGAGGTCTTCTTCTAGGATCCTGGTCTTTACATTTACAAGCTATACCGAGCACCTCCATAAGTTGTTTTTGAGAAGCTCTATCTCGTATTGATGAATCGAATATATCCTCCTCCCTCTTCTCAGACTTTTTTTGAATCACCCACGCCACCAAATCCCTGCAATTTTTTCCCTTGCAAATTTCCACAGGTCGCCTTCCAGTTAGAAGTTCAAGCAGAACAACTCCAAAACTGTAAATATCACCTCTGAACGTTGCTGTCAATGTCTGACTGTATTCAGGCGGAATATATCCTAAGGTGCCAACCAAATCTGTTGTTACGTGAGTATCATAGGGAAAAAGTAATCTTGAGAGCCCGAAATCGCCTAAATGAGCTTCAAATCTATCCTCCAAAGAACGTTTGCCGGTTTTGATGTCTCGATGAATTATATTTGGCTCCTTATGCAAATAAGCTAATCCACAGGCTGCCCCTTGAGCTATTTTCAACCTGCTATCCCACCTGAAGAATGAACTCCCATCAACTCTTTCATGCAACCAATAATCCAAGCTTCCATTTTCCATACAGGAATAAACGAACAACCTGTCATTCCCTTATTGATAGTATCCTTGAAGAGAAACAAGGTTCTTGTGCTAAGCTGTAGAAAGCGCTTCGACTTTAGCTTGAAATTCACATTCCATCTGCCCACAATCCCCAGAAAGACTCTTGATTGCAGCTTTCAAACCATTACGTAGGTCCGCCTTATAAACCAGACCAAATCCACCACAGCCAATAATGTTTGATTGGTAGAAATTGCTTGTTGACTTTAGTAAGTCCACAATTGTAAGATCCTTGCACTCTGCATTCTTAAAAAGTACCAGCGTTGGAGGTCCAAATGCATCAGATAATCTCGGTGGCCTGCAGATTTCCTCGTCCAAATCTTCAATTGGTACTTCAGCATCTCTTCTCGAGATCCTAAGCAGAAGAATGGCCTGGAGTAAAGCAATTCCAATGTCAATGCTGATTGTTATTCCAAGTATGCTGCTTCAATCAAATTTCTTATATGCAGTAGGTGGACTCGATGCTCGGAACCCCATATTGTTGGTAATGCAAGTAGAAACAGGGACAATTGAATCAAGATATTATGCATGCAATATAGAAATATAATTTTTCTAATAAAATTGTTTGATGCAAAAAAGAAGAATGAGATATGATGTGCATATTCAACTTATTACCTATATATTTGGTTAACGTGATCTGAATCTATCCCTTATCGAATTTAAGAATAGTGACCAAGGAACTCAATCTCCTAACTACATACTTCAATTGGCCCTGTTTTATTTTGCGGCATGTTAGCTATACGTTAAAAAATTGAAAGATTTTGTTGATATATAGAAAATCGCTTGTTATAACTTTAAATGAGAAAATGAACAGCAATCACAAGTAAAAAAGTCGAATATCTTATGTGAAATACTATGAATTTTTTTCATTTTCTTTTCGCTAAAGGAAAATTGAAGCCGACATCTTCAAGTTTTACTTCTTTTGCATTTCTATCTTCAGCTTTTAATTCCTAGTCATTCCAAATCTATCATGGTCTAGTGTTTGTGATTCAAACTAACATTTTTGTCCAAATATTTTTATCAAAATGGTCACGTGCACCTCTCTCATTATGAAATGAGAAAGATTATTAAGTAGTAGACACTATTTAAACATAAATGAGTTAATCTTTTAGTGTGCATGGATAATGCAAGTCAAAAACACTCCTAAAGTTTTGGTCTTTGTTCTTGATAATAATGTAATTTTCCCACAAATTTGTTTCATTTTGTATTGATGCAATTTCTTCCCTCGAAAATCTCGTGACGGACTTCTCGCATAAATACATGATACTGATAACATATGCAATGAGTTTAGAAAGGGGAACAAAGCAATCGTCAATTTGAGAAACTATGAAATAAGTAAGATTATTAATATCAAACATTTTTTCAACCATACATTCTCCATCAATCTACTATTCCAAAATATATTCTTCCAAAATAATATGACTCAAACACACTGTTAAACTTAAATGAGTTAAATTTTTAGTGTGCATGGCTAATGCACGTGAATAGCACACCTAAAGTTTTTCTATTTTTCATGATAATATTGCAATGTTCATATTGATGATTGTGTACTTCTCAATGACAAAAAATTTCATTTGAATATCTATTCTTTGCCATGGGAGCTCAAAATGACCGAGAGATAGTAAATTTGATTAATTTGGACATTGAAGACTGTGTTATTGTAAACGCACTTCTTGCGTCAATGCATGACGTTGATAAATCATACCATAAGAGAGACGAGGCAATCCGTCATCCACATTCTTAAAAAAATGCATTCTTTCAATACTAATTTTCAACCACACAATTTTCAATAAAATAATATTACACGCAAATCCAAAATTTTTCCTTTTTTTTAATCATTTATTTTCCATCACAATACTCTTTAAAATGCATTTTTTTCTTTACGAATGTGCATCAAACAAAGGTTAAGAATTGTCAATTCCCACCTAAAAAAGCAATTGAAGAATGCATCATCAACTATTTATTACACAATAATCTTAAAAGCTTGCGATAGAAGGCTCGTTTTCTAGCCTATAAACTTAACTTTCCGTCCAAACGCTAAGAAATAAGTAATATTAATAATTATCAAACACTATTTAACCCTAGATTAGTTAACTTTTGAATCACGCTACATATACAATGATAATTGACAATATTTGTTGACAATCATGATTTGGCATCGTCACATTCATTCATTTCAAAAAATTCCAAAAACTATTTTTTAAAATCAACTTCCAGATTTTGCCACATCAAATATTGTCAACAAACGTTGTCAACTATTATTGTACAAATAGATCAATTCTTAATTTTTAGTGGGCACGGGTAATGCACGTAACAGCACGCTTAAAGTTCTACAATTTTTTCTTGATAATATTGTAATTTTTTCTATAAATTTGTTTTCTTTGGATATGATAAGTTCACGGTGGCGTACTTCTTAGTGACATAAATTCCCAGTTCTTTGCTCAAAATAACCGAGAGATAGTAATTTTGATTGATTTGAACAATAAAGATTATGTTATGGTAAATATGTACCTCCCGCATTTTTCACCAAAAGAATCGACCATAGCATGCATCAGAGCAACTAATTATTCTAAATCTTAAAATCTTTCAAGAGAAAACTCATTTTCTAGCCTATGTGCTAAAATGTCCTTTTGGAATGCTATACAAGGAAAATTGTAGCAGACATTTTTATGTTATACTTATCATTTTTGTCTCTAGTTTTAAATTTCTTAGTTCTTCTTTTGTCTTTAATTATTTTGCGTTTGTGGTTCAAAGTAATGTTTAATTCCAATTTTTTTTTTTGTCAAAATGGTCATGTGCAAAATAAGTAAGACTATTAATTATCAGATAATATTTCAACTCAAATTAGATAATTTATGTGCGTGCACTGGTAATGCACTTGAACAACATGCCTAAAGTTTTGCTAATTATTCTTGATAACTAGTGAGATACACGTGCTATAGTATAGTTGACTATGTAATAGCGTTTACTGATTTTTGATTATTTTTGGAAACATCACTAATTAAATTTTATTTAGCAAAAATTTTTCAATAGAAAACTTGAAAGT
>CAIGRL010103675.1:0-11878 GCA_903798325.1 Fraxinus xanthoxyloides
AAAAAAAAAAAAACCCCTCTTGCAATGGAGGATTTTTCGGGGTGAAAGGCATATTAAATGCAGCCGTACAAAGTATGTGAGTAACTGATTGTCTGAAAATGAGCAAGGAACATCTTGTTTCCTCTTCTTCTGCCGAAGAAATTTCTGAGAGTGAGTTCTATCAACAGAACATAAGAGACAATTCCGAGTTTTTTGTCGATAAGGCGAGACCTGACTTGGGATGAAATGGTAATTTTCAAGCAGAGTCCCCAGTAATAAGAGTCCACTCACTACCAACAGTAGACTAAAGCTAATTTTCAAATTCAACCATAATATTTTTTTGAATTCTTCAGTGGATGAATATGAATATTAACAAAGGTTTTCATTTGTCTATAATTAATGATAGACAATTCCATCTATTGTATATAAAAAATTTCTAACGGAATTTTCAATCTCAACTAGCATAATTTCCAGAGCGCTTGCTCAAGTTAGATTGACCGAATTCTATGTCTAATTAATATACTAGTAATTATCTTCACGTTGAACTAAACGTAACTTTGCTATTAACGTTAAGTTTGGTTTTCCACGAACAAAAGTAATAGCAACAGACCATGGAAATTCAAGAAAGGGGGATGGACAGGGGCTGCAGGAAAATTAATTGGGCAGCACTTAACAGAGAGAGTCGTACTTCACAAGACATTCTTCTAATTGAGTAAGTACATGTTTGTTACATAGTATTGGATAAAACATGACACTATAATAAGAAAGAAGTTAAAATGTTGTTCATACAGATGTAGAGTCTCGTCAAGTACTACTTACCAAAACAAGCTATAAGTTCAAAAGAAATAATGAGATATAAGCACTATAAAGGAAGGATCAGACATACCTTGCCACAAACTGGACAATTATCACTTCTTTCCATCCATTCATATATACAACCAAGATGGAAATGGTGAGAACATTTTGTAATAATCTTTGGGTTTTCAGTAGTATATTCTGCAGGAAAAAAAAGGCACAAAATTACGAAAATTCAGAAATCAGAATCCAAGATATTCTAATCCATAAATTACACTTTGAAGCTGCAATTATCAACTGAAGCCAATAAAATAGGTAAAGGAAGATTGCAGGTATTGGAGAGGAATTCTAAATTGTTATTAATTCCACCACCAGATCAACGAAGAGATGAATTCGATTCTAAATATACAACTACCTTTGAACATTTACAGATTACCTAAAGAAACAAAGTAAAGAACAGTATATTAAAGTATATCAGACTGGAAATGAGAAACACCTTAAGATATCATAATATTCAATACTCAATAGTAATCTTGATCTACGAATTACTCTAGAGTGATACTGCAGCTTCCAATATTTTATACATAAAAAGTATAAGAGACTGTTATGATGGTTGCTCAAAGAAACTGCCGATAAAACTAATTACATATCATTACCTTCAAGACATGTGGGGCAGACATCTTCATCTTCTGAAGAAGTGTAAATATGAGCATATCCTGATGTTGTTTTAGCCGTCAAAAGCTTTACTGGTGATTTAGAATCATATTCTTCCGATCCTTCTTCACGTTCAAACTTAATCCATTTCTTTGTGTTAGTAAAGGATTCAAAATCTTCGTCTCCTTCACTTCTCCTAAGAGGTTCTGTTTCCTCGTGTGAATGAGTCGAGCCTTTCTCCCTTCTAGAGACCAGTCCATCACGCTGCAAGCGGAAATACCTTGGATCTGCATCATATGGCAGAGGTCTTGGAGGAGAGCGATACGTATCAGCTAGCGAGTTATCGAGGGACGCAGAAGAACTTAAAGATGCTGTCCCTTGAGTGGATGAAGGAATGACTTGTTCTCCCCCTCTGTGAAACAGTGATGTATACTGCAGGACACAAGAATCATATTCTATAATCAAATTACCACTGTCCACTTATCGTCGTTCATGAAAGGGTCAATATTGTTATGGAATAATCTTAATCCCTAATCCGAGAACAACAACAAATGAGAAAGAAATCAGAAACGAACAAAAACACACAGATTTATAGTGCTTCACCATTAATGTGAGAGTTGCATCCACTCACCACTACAGGTTTTTCACTATAAACAAGAAGATGAAGTTTTACAATGAGAGATCCCCACGCCTCTTTATTTTGTTGCGCAACTCAAAAATGGCCCGCCCTCGTATTCCTTTATCTATATAGGAACTTGGGCATCCTAATAATAAATGTATGAATGCTCAATATATGCCCAAAATAACACATAACATATAGATCTTATAGTGCACAAGGATGCATAAAAGTCTTAATGCTGAATAAAATTTGAATCTTTATACTAACTTTAACATAATATTAATAGACAAAAAATATATTGAAGCATACCATGTGCAAGAAGTTCTGCAGGAAGCATTGAAGGCATATACAGTTCCTATAAATCGAGAAGTTCGTATTACCAAACTCTTCATATTCATCCCTCAAACAGCAACAAAAAGAACCCATAATTACCAGCTTCAATCAATTTTAACCCCTCAAAACTTCTTCTTCTTCCCCAGTGGTCTCCACAATACTCGAACTCAATCCCAGAGACTTCGAAAATAATATAACCTACTGAATCGATATAGTTTAACAATAATGAGAGAGGACCCCAGGCTCGCAGAAGTTCAAGTAGCTTCCGGAACCAGCACCCTCTCTCTTTAACAGATAAAAAATTTCTTAGGAAGCGGACCTTGAAGTTATATATTCACCTGCAAAACAGAAAGAATAATACATAATTGGAAATCTAGAAATTTAATTCCTGGATCAAATAAATAGAAATTGCTATCAATATGAAATCAAAACCAAAAGAATCTATACTTTTGTATAGGTGCGTCTGTATCTCATTATAGAACTTAACAGTAAAGAATGAAAGTTTCTCCCAATAATCAAGCAGCAAAATCAATTATCAACCAAAAAACCCCAACAGAATATGATCGCAGAATACAAAACTAAATACCCAATTCATGACAAATTCCAATTACTTCAGAATCAAGCAAGGAATAATCCGCTTATACGCATAAAAAATACGTCAAGATTATTTTTTCCCAAACAATCAATAAAATTTAAATTCGTTCATCAAACAGAGAAAATCACATTACACGATTACACGATTAAAACAAGAATTGAAGCATATAAAAGAAAAAAAAAATGTAAGTTTTAAATAAAAAAGAAAGTACCGATTCTTTATAAAAAGATAGATGATTCTGGTCTCTGGAGAAACAGGAGCCGAGAAATCCAGAATCAGATGTTTGAGAGATTTTGTATGTATTCGTATATGGTTACCCAATATATAGGAGTACGCGAGAAGGCAACGAATTTTTTTGAATTTCTTTTTGCTGACAATGGCAATTATTATGAATTAAAGCCACACGCTTTTAGTTGCTGCCTGTTTGCGGTGGGTGAAATAGAGAATATTTATTTGGATAATGCTAAATTTTGACATAATGGTCACGTAGTAGGTCTCTGGGTATCTGGTTGGATAATGCTATGTGTACGTAACATTATCTATAAACATTGACATAATGGTCACATGTTAGCCCTCTAATAAGGGCCGACCACGTGACCATTATGTGAACCCATATGGTTATCATAGAAATCGTGCACACTGAAAGATGATACAATGACAAAAAATAAATAAATAAAGTTGAAAGTTTTGAAAATTTGTATAAAATAATTTATTATTTTGAATTTGTTATTAAAAAGTGTACAAATTCTTTGTTCATATAGTTAAAATACTTCTCCAACTCTAATCTTACTAATACAAGGGAATCAAATTAAAAAAATAAAATCTAAAATCATAATCTAAAAGAAATAAAAATTCCGTTCTATCGAAGAAAGAACGAAGAATCATATTACAAATAAGGGAAAAGAAAAAGAAAAAGAGAATCAATGGACAATCTATTTGAAATAAGATTGTCATGCCAACCATGTCACTTGTATATTTTCCTTGATAGCTTCTTTGACACATGCTCATGTGGCGCTCACCTTAGCCATAGTTTGAATTTCATTTACTTAAACCAAGGGGCCAATCCACCTCAGCATCTATCAAATAATCTGTCAAAATATTGGTATACAAGCAGCTTAATTATTGTCGTTAGGGCTGGAAAAACTCTCGAACCGAACCGACTGAATCGGACCCGAATCGAATTGAGCGGTTCTTTTTAAGTTAAATATCCAAATGAGTATCTGAATAGAAAATCGACGAGTTCTATTCCGTTCTCGGTTCTAGATCAAGAATCGAATCTTCCTAATTTTTTTTTATCTTAAATAAACCAAATTATTTTATTTTTTTTAAAATAAATTTACTAACCAATTAATTTTACCCAAATTTAAAATATGATTTACTATTTCCAATTTTCAACCAAATTCAACTTAATCAAATTTACATTAGTTTTACCCAAATCTCTTATTCTATTGTATTGTCATTTCTGTCGTTCTATTATTATGAGCTTGTTATCTTCCTCTTCTTGTAATTTTAACAGTCAAAATTATGAAGAACTCAATAAAGAGATGCTCAAAAAATATTATGAGATTGGACTGCACTATTTTGTAAGAGTTAATATTGAACACGTCACAATTAAATTAATATAGTGTTGTTGTAAATATAAAAAAAATTATTGTGTGGAACTCGGGAACCGAATGGAATAGAACTTGAATGGATCCACAATTAAATCTGGACCCGATAATTCCCCTTCATAAATTCTCGAAAATTCAAATTCAGTCTGGTTCGATTTGAAAGAAAATCGAATCGGATCATGTCCAGCCTTAATTATCATATATCAACTTCTTTTCCTTTTGGAAATGACTTGCCCCAACCTTTGCACATGAAAACTCGGTTCGTCCCTTGAGCTCAAGCTCGTTAGAGCACAACTCGTGCTCAAAGATCAAGCTCGACTTGGCCCATGAGCTCATAGGCACATGGTTTACCCACAAGCTTTTTCTTAAAATAAAAATAATTGGAGAACCATGCTCCTTTTTCTAGGCTTGAAATTATACACGAACAACTTATTTACGTGTACATTTTTAAAAAAATAATATTAAGAAAATAATAAAGTATAACTAACTTAACAGCATGTTTGGAAGCCATTAATTCAACATTTAATTAAAAAATATAAACGTTGCAACAATTCAGTTAACAGTGATCCAATCGCAATATTTGAAAAAAAAAATGGCAACTGTCTTTTCTATTTTGAAATGTCAAAATTGTCCTACTTATGAATATTGAATGCAACAAGTTAAGGGCACTATGATCTTTTCATCAAAAATTTTAATTGACTGCAGATAAAACAGTCAAACATGGTTGCCAAAGTGGGGCCTATTGATTGTATAACAATCGAATTCTTAATTACAATTTTCGAAGAAGGGTGTCCAAACAGTGGCTAAATATCATTTACGCAATTAGATAGTATTTTGGTATATTTATGTTGGACTCGGTACTCTATGTCTTGCCAATCTTTTTTACGCATTAAACTTTTTAATATGTCTTCTTTGAATTTTGATTTGAACTCGAACAAAATTATACCACTTGCACTAAAAGCAGACTCTGATTCTATAGAGCTAATCAGAAGTATTAGTATATCATATTTTATGACGGAAATAATTGGATATTCATGTTCATCACTTCTCCAAGAGTCGGGGTCTAATCCAATTGCATCAGCTAATTATAAGGTTTTAAGCATATGATTAGTAAAATATATATCTAATTCTATTGGTATTCTGGATGTACCTATATCCGATGTACTTAAAAGTCCAAGAATAACTAACCAAGAGTGAGTGAATTGGTTTTTAAAACTTTTTCAAAGAATTAATCTAAATTCAAGAAAGTGAAGACTAAATAGATTAATTCAAATAATAAGTACAAATATTAAAGCGATAAGTACAAGGGATACATGATATAATTGTGGATGTTCGATTCAAAGTAATGATCTACGTCCTCTGTTACCAATCTCTCCAGATCGAGTAAGGCTTTTGCAATATGTTGATTGACTTATGGTACAATCCAACTATTTACAACGCTTTCGGTGACTTACAAACAAGGAACACTGATCCTTATATAATGTTGAGTTTTATGGGATTTCAACACGACCCACATTATTGAGCTTTATGGTACCTCAATATGACCCACACGGTGACTTACAACAAGGAGCATCGATCATTTTACAATGTTGATCTTTAAGAGACTTCAACAGACTTACACTTTATCGAAGTGATTTTATAATGAAACTCTTCTCTTGATAAATAATACAAACAAATTACGTACTAAGAAATGCTAACACTTCAATTAATAATAATAAATAATAGCACAAGTTTTAGATGAAAAACTTTGATGAATATGATAGTCAAAAATTAGATTCAATCAATTAAAGTGTTTCAATGAAAAGATGAAGAGATAAATACAATGTTGGTTCAAAAGTCTTCTCAAGAAATATATCTCTTTTAATGAATGATTGTAACAAATTAAGTACTAAGAGAGAAATGAACAACTTTGCTGAATGTGATGATTTTACAAGTTTAGTTCAATCAATCAAAGTTTCAAAATAAAGAAGAAAATCTTATGTAATGTAAATGCAAAATTCATCTTCAAAAATATATATCTCTTTCAATGAATAATAAGTACTATCTTTGATAAGAGAAGTAATTCAAGAAGTTTAATTCAACAATCATAGTCTTTGTTATGAAGAAATAAATGAAATGAATGTAAAAATGTAAGCTCAAAGAGGATTTTTCAAATGTGTTTCTCAATAAAGAATTTTTATTGTTGTTTTAATGAACGTAAAGTGAAGTGGTATTTATAGAAATCAAAATGCAATAAATTCTGCCAAATCAAATGACCAGTCGGTCGACCGTCAATTTTCAAATGACCAATACAACCGTTTGTGCAGTCAAAACAGTCAATTTTTGGACCATTGGAGAAGTTCGATCGATCGCCATGCCAACCGGTCAACCGTTGACCGCTGCCTTTTTTTTTTTCTTTGAAAATATGATTTAAATTCAAGTATCACTTTGAAAGATCAATATTACTTTTGATAAAAAATATTTTATGCAAATAATATGAAATTAACTATTCGTACACAAAATGATTTTTGAGCAATTGTCATTCATTACTAAAGATCAAAGTGTTATTTCTTTATACATGATCTCGGAAGCCTAGTATTTGATCTTGTTTCGAAATTTCCTTTTCATCGGCTCTTAAACTCTTAATCTTGATATTTCTTGACGTTTGACTTTAATATTTGATTTCGATCTTGACCTCCTTCATAAGCCCGATTTGATAGTCTTGATTTTGATTTTTTAATCTATCGTTTCGAATGATTTGATTTAAATGTTTAACTTTCACTTTGATCTTCATTTCGAATCCGATTTATGATGTATTGATTTTGACAATGCTTGATTGATTTCAACATTGAACCATCATCACTCAAAATCAATTGTTTAAAATAATATTAATCTTGTTTGTTATAATAAAAATATTAAGGATGAAATCAACCATAGGTCAACAGTACTTTGGATGTAGAAACAAGAAGATATACTACAACCCATTTTCTTGATTTCATCACTAACCATTGTTAACAAGTTTAACGTCCGTTGACGTGCCAGGTATACATTATCTCTAAGAGTGGGTACGAGGGACAATCGTCCAACTTTCACACCCAATCTTTGAGCATATAATTCACACATTTCACATAAAGTACTCTTTAAATTACAATTTATAATTTAATGCATTTGAGATTTTTTGTGTAACAAGTTTTGTACTGTTTAAATTATATCTAAGGTCCATTACATAAGCTAAATGAAATAACATAATTACTTTTCTGTTATGACTTAATCCTGACCCTAAAAGCACTGGTTCCAGTTAAAGCGTAATTCTTCCCCATATTTTTTAAATTTCGTTTTTATTTGAAGCTGCGATGACTTCAATGTTTTATATCTAGGTTATTTGTAAATTTTGATCTAGGTTATTTTAAAATGTGTTTCCATTTTTTAATTTATATCGAGGTTTCAGCTTTTTAAAAAAATTTATGCTCTCATTGGTTGACTTCAATGTGATATAACCGTTTAAAGCTACATCCATTGATGTACGACATGATGGGTACGATTAAGTGTAGAAGTATTGAACTTGCAAGGATTTATTAATACCATAGTTAGTACACTTTCTGATCATATTCTTGAACCTTTTATATGCTTCATGGAAATACTGTAAATTGGCTTACTAAAAGCTAAAATGTGATGATCTCGATTCTTAATTTATTTTGTAACCAATTATCGAATTCAAAAGTACATGTTTCTAAGTAATTTATGCTAAATTAATACAATCTTGAAGGGTTAATAAGTTTATGAAGATCTTTTGGGGTTAATTAATTAGGAATTTCGATTTCACTTAGTTTATTATTATTCATCTAATCCAAATTCATTCAGCCTCTTTTCGTATATGTTAACAATCGAATTAACTAATTTTAATTATAAATCTCTCTTGCGAAAAATTAATTCTATTTACATTCCCAAATTTACTATATTTCTATATAAATCCGTACACATGTAAAAGCATTCAATTTTAATAAATTATTTGTGACTTGCATAAACTATAATATTTTCTATAAATCTCTTATCAAAATGTATGTTACTCATTGCACGAATTAGAAAAATATATCTCTTCTCAATCTCAATATTGTTCTTAAATCCTACGGTTGAATATCAACTAAGCACACGATAAATAATTAATGCATATTTAAATTGCCGTGAAATCTACTTAATTAAACAAACATTAACCTAAACTATATTGTTCATCCTAACAATAAGAAAATTAATCAATCTTATAATTGATATTAGTTAATAAATGAATTAAAAATATCATCAGGTTCAATTAATGAATAAAGATAGTAATTCAAGCAACTATTGTTCTTTGGCACCCAAATCTTGATTATGATCTTCAATTCTTCCTTGATTTATTGTATATCTTTTTGTCAATTGTGTTCTCCAATCTTTAAATTTCAAATTGAAGTACAAATCTTGATAAACTATGTATATGGATGTATAGTTTACCCTCAAAAATTGTATCTCTAGTCTTCCCTTTAATTGAAAGAAAAAAATTATATTTATAGAACTCAATTTAGGTCTAAATTAGAGTCCCAAGGTGATGGGGAATCATAATTTTAGTCTAATTAGGATTTCCCAAATTGTTGAAATTTATCGTTTCAATTGTGCAATTTGATCCATGTTTCATCTTTTGGTTAGGATTGAGTGCTTAAATATTGCATTTGAGGTCATTCAACTTTCAAATGTGACTCCTTGGTCCCCATTTCTAAAATATATCCAACCTAATAATTTTTTATTTTTTTTAATCAATTATCATTCATTTTCACCGTTCTAGTCCAATACCAAATTTCTCTTAAAATAATCAATTAACAAGTATAATTAAGTATCAAATCCATCATAATAGCTCCCAATGACTATTTTTGATGGTGAGATTTAAAAATTACTCTACTTGAATAGGCTAGTTGATGGCGAAATTTAAAGAATTGCTCTACTTCAAAATTATATATTATTCTAAATTCCTTAGAGATTTCTATTTATTAGCATTAGAATATGAAGTTTGTCGTTTAGAGTTATTTCTTAACAATAACTTTGTTGTTTATTTTTCGTTTTCTTATGCTGCTGCATTAAGTCTCTGTTTGATGGGATTTAAAATCATATTTTTAGTAAATTTTGATAGAAGTTAATGAAATGTGTGGTTGAAAAGTTGTGGATCTCATGAAAAAGGTGATTAAAATTTATTGTTGATTTTAATTTAAACTAAAAATCTAAAATTTAATTTTTACCAAATATGGACTAAAAGGGGAAAATGGTTGTTGTACATCACCATTTAAATATTTTTTTACAGATTGATAGTGTTGCAAAAAGAAACTGGTGGAGTTTTATTTTTTATTTGGTTGGTAAAATAAAAATACCGACTCTATCAAATTTCGCCCCATCATCTATTAGTAAAAAAATCTCTAAGTTATGATGCACATGCAACACAAATTATAAAAATGTTCACCAGTTTATTGTTCCCGATATTTATTTTGCCATTCTCATCCATTCATATCAACTTCAGCTTCACACATTCTTTTATCTAACTTATCAGTGGTGTTGTCTATTGAACCATCCTCCGTATAGTATTGATAAAAAATTATGGTACATCTCCGAATTAGGCTTTTTCAATATATTGATTGATTTATGGTACAATCCAACCATTTAGAACGCTTTCGGTGACTTAAAAATAAGGAGCACTGATCCTTATATAATGTTAAGTTTTATGGGATCTCAACACGACCCACATTATTGAGCTTTATGATACCTCAATATGACTCACACGGTAACTTACAACAAAGAGCATCGATCCTTTTACAATATTGATCTTTAAGAGACTTCAACATACTCACACTTTATCGAAGTGATTTTACAATGAAATTCTTATCTTGATAAATAATACAAACAAATTACGTGCTAAGAGAGACTAACACTTCAATGAATAGTATTAAATTATAGCACAAATTTTAGATGAAAAATTTTGATGAATATGATAGTCAAAAATTAGATTCAATCAATTAAAGTGCTTCAATGAAAAGATGAAGAGATAAATACAATATTGGTTCAAAAGTCTTCTCAAGCAATATCTTTCTTTTAATGAATGATTGTAACAAATTAAGTACTAAGAGAGAAATTAACAACTTTGCTGAATGTGATGATTTTACAAGTTTAGTTCAATTAATCAAAGTTTCAAAATGAAGAAGAAAATCTTATGCAATATAAGTGCAAAATTCTTCTTAAAAAATATATCTCTCTTTCAATGAATAATAAGTACTAAAAGAGAAATTGATAACTTTGATAAGAGAAATAATTCAAGAAGTTTGATTCAACGATCAAAGTTTTTGTTATGAAGAAATAAATGAAATGAGTGTAAAAATGTAAGTTCAAAGAGGATTTTTCAAATTTATTTCTCAATAAAACATTTTTATTGTTTTTTAATGAATGTACAATGAAGTGGTATTTATAGAAATCAAAATGCAATAAATTCTGCCAAATCAGATAACCAGTCGGTCAACCGTCAATTTTCAAATGACCAATATAACCGTTTGTACAGTCAAAACAATCAATTTTTGGACCGTTGGAGAAGTTTGGTCGATCGCATGCCAGCCGGTCAACCGTTGACCGCTGACATTTTTTTTTTGAAAATATGATTTAAGTTCAAGTATCACTTTGAAAAATCAATATTATTTTTGGTCAAAAATGTTTTATGCAAATAATATGAAATTAATTATTCAGGCACAAAATGATTTTTGAGCTATTGTCATTCATTACTAAAGATCCAAGTGTTATTTCTTTACATATGATCTCGAAAACCTAGTATTTGATTTTATTTCGAAATTTCTTTTTGTCGGCTCTTAAACGCTTGATCTTGATCTTTCTTGACGTTTGACTTTAATGTTTGATTTCGATCTTGACCTCCTTCATGAGCTTGATTTGATAGTCTTAATTTTGATCTTTTAATCTATCGTTTCGAATGATTTGATTTGAATGTTTAACTTTCATTTTGATCTTCATTTTCGAGTTCGATTTATGATGTGTTGATTTTGACAATGCTTGATTGATTTCAATATTGAACGATCATCACTCAAAATCAATTGTTTAAAATAATATTAATCTTATTTGTTATGATCAAACATTAAATATGAAAGCAACCATATATCAATAATTTCCCCTTTTGATTATGACAAACAATATGATTTGTAAGGTAAGATTGAACAATAGATATCATATTGATAAATGAAAATATATATTATAAATTTTGCATTTAATCCATATATTCTCCTATCTTTTACAAACCAATAA
>CAIGRL010103684.1:0-17683 GCA_903798325.1 Fraxinus xanthoxyloides
AAAAGTGAAATTTTTTTTTACAGTAGTTGATAGAATTTATTGTCATTACTAAAAAAAAAAAACAAACAAAAAAAGAAAGTGGAAAAACAAAATCAACCAAATGTGCATCAAAGGGTTGTACCTAGAAAAATGTGGGAAAACCTTCTCTATGGAAAAATTTACCTATCAACAGTTTTTTAAGGGTAGAAAAGGAAAATGTTTTCTGTTTCCATAGAAAACTAAGGCCATCAAACGGACCCTAAATAACTTTCATTGATTGAAATGGGAAATAAGTAATTTAGAGGTTAATAGAGAGACATTTTTTACTTGGGAGAAAGAAAATACTTCCAAATTTGCTGATTGTCTCTATCAAAATCTAAACAACTCTCTCAAGTTTCTAACATGCAACAATCTTGAATCAACGAAGAGCCCACACCTCGTGGAGTATTTGTAGGAGCCAAATCTTGGAGTTATGGATGAAGTATAACACAAAAACTACTTAAGAAATGAACAAGGAGACGTTTTCTCCCACACAGGCGGCGCCACCAGCGTCGGCCTTCTGTTTCTCTTTTTCGCTCCCCGCGCCTAGGCACTCCATCTCGGTTCCAATGCGTCCAAAACACTTTTTTATTAATTTCAAAATCCTTATCCCAGTCAAACTCTCAATCCATGATAATATTCGATCATTTATACTTCTAAACCAAAATTATTTAGGCTTCTTTCGTGAATTAAACTTCCAAATCACATGGAATTTGTTGATGCAATACCAATAGACTTTATTGTTGTTGCTATTCTTGACTCTGCCTCTTCCATGATCACCTGCCTTCATTTCACGAATAACAAGATCCTTTGTCATGGCCTCAGAACCAACTACCTAATGCTTCAACTTCTCCTTAAAATAAAGCGCATCATATTCATCGTCAATAGTAAGAATATCTCGACTATAGAGAATGATATCTCTAAAAGTCACATGTGAAGGCTGCAACGAACATAACAATATAAGCCCTAAATTATCTTCATCATACTTGACCTCCATGGTCTCCGACTCAGCGACGATTTTCTTAAACACTGATAGATGATCTTCCAAAGATCTACTTTCCATCAAGCGATGAGAATACGAGCGCTACTTCAAGCGTAACAAGTTTTCTTGTAATGATATCATTGAGACATCTCTATACTTGAAATCCAATTTCAAATTAATGTCTTCACGGTAAATTAGAGGACCTCTCGCCCATTAACTAAGAAGCGATACATCTTTGGGTTAGGACCAAAGCAAGTTTTAGTGGCAACAATGAATGATATCACAATAGGAGGTCATTAAATGAATCGACACTACCTTTTGAAAGGATGAATTTCATAGCCAGCTAGATTCATAATTGCCAATCACACTGAGTAACTTGCAGATTTTCCCGGACGATGTAAAGAATACACATGACTGTTCAAAATGAAGCTAAAAGTTGATGGTCAATCGGCAAGTATAAAACTAGATTTCTAGCTGATATGGTGCTCGAAAAGGAAGGTATTGATCTCTTTGGAAAATTGGCATGGAAAACTCGAATGCTTTCGTCACATGGACAAGAAAATAAAGTTTGTAAACTTGCGATATCTGTGCATGGACTGAAACAGACACCAGAGGAGTAGCATGAAAAATTTGATAAAACCCTTGCTTCTAATTGCTTTGTCACAAAATAATGTGATAATTGTGTACGCTGTAAATTATGGCAATTATAATTACCACGCGATTTTACTTGGGGTGACATGCAGCACATTTTTTATGGAGGGCACTAAAATGTGCTAGTCATCTATCATTGTTATGAAAGACCTATGGGTAGCATATATGACATTGGGACAAATGTTAAACAAACTAGGGGTTCACTTCATGATGGAAATTTAATTATTTGATTTGGATTATATTAGCCTTGTGACACTAACACATGACAGAGAATAAATGTTTGAATTGTTACAATTTAAATTATGCTAAATCATGGCATGTTGGGTATCTCGTTTAAAATTCTAAACAAGACAGTACTTTTGCCATAAGCAGACCGACTAGGTAAAACACACACTATCACTCATCACAGTTACTTGTGAGTTACCGTGAACTTGGATCTTCAATCATTAGTTAAGAATTAATTTTCATTTAGCCCCTATTTGACAACCATTATTTTCAAACTCTATTTTCTATGTACTCATTTTCAACCACATTCACACAATAAAATATTATGTACTTAAACCCAAAACCTTTCCATACTTTTTTAACCACACATTATTCTAAAAATCACTATTCAAAACTCTATTTTCCCCAAATAATGGTTGTCAAACAGGGGCATATTAATGCCTACACTTTCAACAGCTTTACATGCGCATTAGCTACAAGGTATATCTTTAAAGATCCAGAGGCCAAGGATCTGCAGTCTCAAAATTTTTACTCAATTTTTTTTTTTAAAGGGGTGAGCTTGAGCCCCCTGCCCTGCCCAATGCCTAGATCCGCTCCTGATTTTAGTCCGCTAACACCATATATGTACTTTAGCTGCACAATAATCATTAGTCATATGGTTATTGGGAGAGTTTCCAGAAGTTGCAATTTATAAGTGATTCTGCTGTGGGATCTAAATAGTATTGATTATGAGCATTACTGAGAATAAAATTAAATAGAATGTTAGTTTCACAATTGAATTTGGTTCTTTTTATAGCTATGATAACCAAATATAGAAAAAGGAAATGCATTGCTTTACAAGCTCTGTAAATGTAAAGATATTTATGTAGTCTTGTAGGTTTCTTGAACCATTTGTCAATTTTTAAAATGTCATCAAGCAGGCATCTTAATTTCACTGCACTAATTAACCGTGTTGTCGTTGAGAAAAGTACTGAACTATAACTAGCTGACCTTTTTCTAATGAATTCTTTTGTCAAATTCCTGTTCCCAGGGATTGATGCCAAATGGTCAAGAAGTAGCTGTGAAGAAGCTGTCCTTGAATTCTGGACAAGGGCTGAAAGAATTCACGAATGAGGTGAAACTATTATTGAGAATTCAACACAGGAACTTAGTCACATTGCTAGGATGTTGCGTGGAAGGACCTGAAAAGATGCTCGTGTATGAGTATTTGCCTAACAAGAGTCTCGACTACTTCCTTTTTGGTAATTCTTTTCTTCTCTCGGATGTCTTAAACTATTTATTTGTGCAAAATTTTGAACGAGATATGAAAGTTGGCATTTTGTGACTTTTCAGATAAAAAGAAGTCCCAGCTTCTGGATTGGAAGAAACGATACAAAATAGTTAATGGTATTGCAAGAGGCCTTCTGTATCTGCATGAAGAAGCACCTGAAAGGATAATTCATAGAGACATTAAAGCCAGTAATATACTGCTAGACGAGCAGCTGAATCCAAAAATCTCGGATTTTGGTATCGCGAGGTTATTTCCCGGGGACGACACACATTTAAACACGTTAAAGATTTCCGGCACTCTGTGAGTTGTTCTACTCATCTCTTTCCATGTCATTTTCTCCAGTTTACGGAGAGCTTAACGTCTTTGTTTAATGCAGTGGTTATATGGCTCCTGAGTACTCAATTCATGGATATTTGTCTGTGAAGACAGATGTCTTTAGTTTCGGCATTTTGGTCTTGGAAATTGTCAGTGGAAGAAAAAATCGTGACGGGTTGCTTGATGCTGAAAAGGCCGACCTCTTAAATTATGTAAGAGAAGAAAATTAATATGAAGTTCCTTTCCCAATTATGCCATTTTCTTGATAAATGCTAGTTTTCTTATACTAATGATGAGAAAAGAGGAGGCATGCTATTGTCCCATTATATAGTTGAAAACTGGGTATGAGTTAGGTGTTAAGATGAAAAAATGAAATGGCCTTGCATGTGGAAGGCATGATGAAGACCAAATTTGAAGAAAGAAATGTATCCTTGTAATAACTTAAACTTTTAGATAAAATGCTTCAACAATATGTACATTTATTTAATAACTTTGTTATCTCATCGTTACAGACATGGACACTTTTCAAGGCGGGGAAGTCAGAGGAACTAGTTAGAGGAAGCCTCGATAAATACAATCCCGAAGAAGCTGCAATGTGCATTCAATTAGGATTGTTATGCTGTCAAGCTAGTATTGTGGATAGGCCAGATATGAACTCTGTTCATCTCATGCTATCAAGCGATTCGTTCACTTTACCTAGACCTGGGAAGCCCGGGATCCATGGCTGTGTAAGCCGGTACACTACTGCCACATCTGCCCCCTTTCCTAACACTATGAACAGTAGCACCAACCAAACTGGCATTACTGAGGCCTCCATAGGTAGTAGTTTTGTTGAGGATTACTCTAGAAATTCGATCTCCCGTTCATCGATGGAGGAAGGTAGATGACTTTATTTAGTATATTACTGAGTTATACAGTATGTCTTGATTTATCTCGTTCTCGTTCTTTCACAAATTGAATTTGTTTTTCAATTGTCATCTGTTAAATATGATATCAGAGGTGAATAAAAAAAAACTACCAATCTGTCAAATTGAATCGAAATCGCAATTTTGAAATCGTTGATTGTTGATTTGAGTCCATGTTTGAGTTAAACGGTATTTGCCTCGCACAAGTTGCAGGCCTTTCTCCCGCAAAATATGAGGTTCAAACCAGTATTTACATTCACATAATTCAAGAACTGGGGTGGAATAATTAAACCCATGGAAGTCATATTTTTTGTATTCCTTTGTTATCCATTAAAAATCTTGAAAAAAAAAAAAAACTTGATGTGTTTTTGCACACAGAATTCAATAACAATTTCATGTTCAAAATTGCCCTTCAGGTAATGGCATTTCTAATTTTAATTAGAATCGATATGAACTCAAATAATTTCGTTGACGTTACACTGTTCTTTTAGGGACATGCTCAGTATGCGAGTTGAGATTGAACAATGCTTCTTTTTTGCTCTAATATTGTATAGTACTACACTGTCTATCTTATGAAATGACGTGTTACTAGCTAGTGGAAATTTATATGTCATTTGAGGTGTGAAGTGAAAATACTGTAATTTCTAATTTATAAATATCCTGGTTATTTAACAGTGGACGGATTTGTATTGGTATGAGTTACACCCTCGGTACATTCACACATTCAGGGTAAGAAAACACAGTTAGACTTCAAATTTATATCGTTGCTTCGCTATGATTAGCTAACTCTTTTTTTGTTCCAAATAGTTACAAAACTTATATTTTTATTTCAGCTTAGACACTAGTAGAAATACTCGCATGGTGGTGCTTGCAACGGCAGGGGGGTTGAGGGATTGGGAGTGAAGATTAAAATTTTTCTTTTCTTCGGTGACCAATGTGAAATCACAGTGTAATCTTGTGCCCAACAGTGTTTTTAGCCTGTATACTTGCGAAGATTGATGCCAAGTGATGAAGGACTTTTTACTTATTTCTCCTTTTCTAATATATAAGTGTGATGAATATCTTATTCTCTGTATATGGTATGACTTCAAATAAAGAACTGTTTATTTTATTTTTCCTTCTAGTACGGACTTAAAAAGGTCTAAAATGTCTCTTTTTTTATTCGGATATATATTGTGATTTGATATCTCGAAGAATTTATAGTAGCGATGTCGAGAAGTTTACAGAAATTTGCCCATGCCCTTGTAGTGGCGTTGGATGGATATTTATGTCATTTTAGGCCAAGACTGAGAAATAGCATAAGCACTTCTACAAAAAGTGAGGCCTTATTTTCTACAAAAGCAAGTGTTTGTGCCAAAAAAAATAAATAATAACTTTGATACAAGTTGGGGAAACTTGCTCTAATGAGCAAATGGTCGCAATTTTCCTCTCCCTACCCCCTACTTGTGGTCCTACTTGAGGACAATATTCCTAACTAGGTGGCAAGGAGATTTGAATATCTATTGAATTTGTGATCATATTGAATAATTTCATTTAAAAGTTTAAATAGTTAGTAATCAAATATTTATTTTGCTTTTGTTTGGCAAATTTATAAATAGTTTACGAAGAGAAAAAATAGTGGGACGAAATTATGGATAATATTAAATTCCTTTTTGAGTTTCATTTTTTTAAAACTCAAATTTATTCACACGTTCTTCTTATAAAATAATTTTTCACATAAATCCAAAACTTTTCAACTCCTTAATCACACAATTTTCAAAAAATTACTATTGCAAAATTTATTTTCCCAAAAAATGAGGCGTAAATAAAGTCTAACGATAATCATGAATGTATTGTTGAAATTAATATTTAATATTGAATGAATTTATAAGTAATTTAAAAATTTATTTTCGAGCACAGGCTTATTTTAAATTTTGTATGCAAGAGATACTTTTATTTGGAATTTTGCTAAAGGTCTGCTTGGGAGTTTCGTCGTATCAATTATGAGCGTTTTTTAAAGTATCGATTTTGAGTTTTTATGAGCAAATCGATTTTGAATAGTTTTAGTAGTCAATTTAATATCTGTACAACATATGCTTGAAAGTTTATTATCCATCGATTCTAAAAGTTTTTGAAAATAATAAAATTATGTATATGTCATTTAGTAAAATTTTATTTTATATGAAATTTTTTTACTCATAAGTAATATTTTACTTATAAATAAATATTTTACATATAAGTTAATATTTAATTTAAAAATTAAATAAATTTAAATATTTATTTAAAATTTTAAGTTAATATCTTCTACTTATAGGTATCTTTTACAATTATAAGTTAATTCTTTACTTTCAAATAACTTTAAGCGAATTTTCTTTTCTTGTATGTAACCTTTTACATTTTGAAAGTATTTTTTGTCTTGTTAGTAGTATTTTAATTTTCTAATAATTTTTTACATAAAAATGTTTTTTTACTTATAAATAATTTTTAATTATAATGTAATTTTTCTTATCTTATAATTAATATTTTACTTATAAGTACTTTTTTAAATATAATATAATTTTTTAAATTATAAAACTTTTTAGTTAGTATATTTTAATTTAGAATTTAGTTCTGAACAAAATAGATTGGTTGGAAATAATTATTTTATAAAGGGTAAAATTAAAAGAAAATAAGTGAAATGGCCAAAACCCGCTGATTTTGGTAGGTTGAAAGAATCGTTCAAAATTACACTATACCGATTTCGGGTGATTTTTTAAGCATCCAAAATCGGTGCTCAAAAACCTAGCAAGTACTAATTTTTTCAACTCCTCATAAACGGTGCCACCCAAAATCGGTAAAAAAAAACTCCCAAGCAGGCCTTAACTGTATGTTCCATGGATGGCACTTTGGTGTACATTGTGTGCAAATTCAAAAAATGTTGGGTGAAAAAGTGTGTTATTTTTAAAATTGTAGAATCATGTGTCAACACGTGACACAATGTCAAATAAGATGTACACGTGACATGATTGCTTATTTGAGCCCGTCTACCAAGTTAACAACATAGAGAGTTGCAAACAAAAAAAACGTTAGTCTGGCCAAAATAAGAATCAAACCAAAATTACAATTTTTAAATAATTGATTTGAGTTCACATAGATCCGTTAGTTTTTTTTTTTTTTGTTGCAAAATCGAATCAAATCGGTTTAAAAATGATTTAGTTTAGATTTCGGTAGTTAAACATCTCAACCTCAAGATTGATCAAATGCATATGTTATAAAGAGTTAGACAAGATAAATTTTATTTTTAAAATTTTTTAATTGTGAGAATATTTGCATTTGTTAGCCATTTAACGATCCCAACCTATGCTATCTTGTACTAATAAAAATGTTAGACAAGATAATTTTTTTCATACTTTTTAATTACATATTGTCTAAAAAATTATTATTCAAAATTTCATTTTACCCAAATAATAGTTGTTAAACATGGGTTTAATTTATTTATAAGAAGATCGAGTAACATTTTTACGGGTGATCGTTTGATTTACCGCAAGTGCACGTGATCGTTATCAAGTAATATAGTAGTGAATAAAGTGTCGAACCCACGATAACTATGTGTTTGATTGAATTAAAATTAATTACAATTTTAATCGAATAGCAAACAATTTTTGTGATTTTTTTATACCAACTCTTAAATTATCAACTAAACTAATGAAAGCAAGTAAATATATTTTTCATATATGTGAGATGCATTATTAAAATGACGAATCCCCATTGTTATTCTATTTTAAGTGTAATAATTAAATTGACAATTTGAAATCATTTATGTTGATCAATGTTCTTAATTTAATTGAAAATCTCTCTCGATAGCGATCAAATATATTCCCCTCACGGACACTTCAATCTTTTGATGAAAGATGCAAAACATTATAAATGTATTAATAAGTACTATAACACATATTGAGACCATATAAAGCATAAATGTATATCTCTATCTTCTATCGAACTTTAAAATGTTTATTATATTGTGCTTAAACCCTATGTCTCTTTTGATAACAATAAAATCTACTAACAATTCAATTGGTAATCAATCAAGTGAAAAGAAATATAAAACAATGATAAACATTCACAAATCAGATCAAATTAAAGTCAAAATAATTAATTAAAACTAAAAATGTAATAACAAGAGTTCATCTAATCCTAACAATGTATAAAATTAATCTAACATATCGAAATTACAAGAAATAATATTTAAGTGAAAAGACATAACTCAAATTTTTTATAAATTGAGAAGATGAATCTTAAATCTCTTTAATGGTTTCTTGATATATCTCCACTTGCGCATTCTCTTCTTTGCTCAAAATTGGGTTTGAATATCCACTTGATTGAATTTTTACAAATTCCCTTCAATTATCTTATAAAACTTATGAATTTTCTTCATTTGATAATTATAATTTATGAATATTGAAGTATAATATGTACGTGAGAGGTCCCTAATATGTATTATGCTGTTATGTATTTGTATGAGTCAAAAATTGGTTTAAATTCACGTCCAAATTGACTTCTAAAAAAGTTTCAATCGAATAAAGAAAGTTCCATTCGCGCGGGGATTTTTTTTTGTCTCTGCACAATATGCAGTATTTTGATCAAAACTTTTTCTCTCGATATCTGATTGATGCGATTCAAAGTAAGTTGGAAAGATAATTCAAAGGGCTACAACGTTACTTGAAATAGAATTTTTCCATTTCGGGCGTTTACTATGCCAAAAATCGATTTCAATATTCAACTCAAAATCTGGAACATAACCCGTGCAATTGAAAATTGATTTTGATCATATTCCATTCCTTTTTGAGTTCTAGTTCCATCCAACTACTAAAAATCTTCCAAGTATCATCTTTTGGTCTAAATCAATTATTGAATATTTTTAATTTGGTCCTCTGACTTTGGATTTTCCCCTTTTCATTTCGCTTATTTTTTTCGATTTTTCGTTCAACCATTAAGTTTTACCTATATAACATAAAATACAATAATTTAAAATATTTTTTGTCAAAAGAACTGCCAAATATTGATATTTTAGGACCACGAATAAGTGTATAAAATACACTTATCAACGGGCAAAGTTGGAAGTAAATAGCAAAATTTATTTTAAAAAGATATTGTGTTATTCTTAGAAGTAAGGAAAAAAATCAAATTATCCTCATGTTTTTTTTAGACAAAAGTTGCTCATATATTTCCCTATAAGCTGAGCCAAACAAGCTCTAAAATGTTAAAATGGGTTAAGGAAGGTAGTAAAATATTTTAAAACTAAAAACACATTTTTTTGTTTTCTCAAAAATATAATTTATGCCGTTCGGTTTGATTTGCTACTATATCGTGCGTCAATTTTTTATGATATGTCTATTAAAACTTATCACTATGAAAGGAGCATCATGACATAACTTTTAAACGCGCTTGACCGATCTATACCTCCACTCTTATGAATTATGATGTTGTTGAATTGTTCTCTAGCAATTAATTGGAAAAAAAAAAAAATTGCCGACAGGATACGGTGAGTATATCCTTTTCTCTATTTCATGTTACATTTTTATCCTTTCCTTAATAAAGTAATTACTTTTTTCAAAGAAAAGTACTTGTTTTGCATAATTCATTATTTTGCCATTAAGTATTTCGCGAACCCCACTGCAAGGCAGAATCTAATTTCAGATGGCCTTTCCGTTTTCGAGTTTTTAAGAAGACTGATATATTCTTATCAATCTAATCATTTTATTCCGATATCCGATATTTATTTTCTTCGAATTGGCTAGATGGGATTTTCGCAAATCGGTTCGGAACTTCATTTCAGGCTGAGTTCATGAAAACTCGTGACTCTCTTGGGATCTTATTCTCATTATTTTTGCAGGTAATTGAATTGCATATAGCTGGGCAACGCAATTTAATTGTGAAAAAGGGTTTTTGGTTGTGATTTCTGAATCAACAAAAAGCATTATTGGGTCTGGGTAACTATAAGAATGTGAAACTTGTTTATTGAATGAGATGGATTATTTTGTTCTTGCAAATGTTTGAATGCTTTATATTATTGTTACAAGAAGATTCCTGGTTAGTGGATAAAATAGTGTTAATTAGGAATTAGTATATGCTAATTGGTAGAGGTTTCATCAGTTCATGGTTCTTATTATTGAATGCTAAGCTATGTTTGTCTAGGCTGTTGAATAGGTTGCATCGAAAAGGGGATCTGGGAAATGACTATGGTCAGCAAAACTCGGGACATGCTTGAGGGACTGGTAAAGGAAGGGTCTTTCAAGTGGTTAACTAAAACACAGAGTCCATTCAATGACGAGATAGATGAGATGAGAAATTCTCCATCTGCTGGGAAGAACTGGCTGCACGATCTCTCTCCCGTGGCAAATGTAGTGGTGCGGAGATGCTCAAAGTTCGTTTTCTGCTTTATTTCTCTTATCCATTTTGTTATTCTAGTGTCACACTTGAAAAAGGAAAGTTTAATTTTTGATACTTGCAGTCTTATCCAAATGTTTTGGGCATATTATTAGTAGAATTTTGACACATTATATTAGGTGTTCCCTGGAATATCCTGAACTAACTTGTTAGTGTGCTGTTATTTGAATGCAGAATCCTTGGCATCTCCATGTGCCAACTTCGAGAAAATTTTGATGGAGAGGCTTCTGATTCTTTAAGGCATCCATCAAACTTAGCACGTAATTTTTTGGAATACTGTTGCTTCAGGGCTCTCGCTCTATCTATTCGAGTAACTGGTTATCTGGATGACAAAAAATTTCGTCGACTTACATTTGACATGATGGTTGCTTGGGAGTTTCCTGCAGCTGCTAGCCAACCATTTCATAATGTATGTATTGAAAGTTTGATTAACATGATTTCATAACTAAGCACTGAGCAGCATTTTTATTACCATCAATTTCGCTGTAATTTTTGTTTTAAGTATCATTTTTTTTGAGCAAACATACTCTTGCATTATGTATGCTATGGGAAATGACATTTTCTAAGAGTTCTCTACAAGCTATAAAATTTGACATGGGCTTACTTCGAATTTTTTTATCCTCCTAGATATTGATATTGTCCTTGAAATAGTATTGACTTGTCTGACTCATATGTTCATTGCAGATGGATGAGGATGTTACAGTTGGAATCGAGGCTTTTTCTCGAATTGCTCCTGCAGTTCCTGTTATTGCCAATGTGATTGTCAGTGATAATATCTTTGAGGTGCTTGCAGCTTCAACCAGTGGCCGGCTGCACTTCTCTGTCTACGATAAGTACCTGAGTGGATTGGAAAGGTATTATCTATCATTGCAGCTTCATTTCACGATCAATTTGTATTATATGGGAAACGACTATAGATATGCATTCCTTTCTCTCAGCAGCTTTCTCATATCGTGTTTGCTTTTCAATTGTTATTATTTATTGATATGGTGGATTATGTCCATGAATAAATTTTTTTTTTTGAAAGGTATGTCCATGAATAAAATAATTGGTGATAATTATCTTTCGTTTGTTAAGTGTATGTACTGTTGATAGATTTCCAATCTGCCAGTCCGGTAATGGCCTTTGCAAATTCCACATATGGTAATCTATACAGATTTGACAATGATTACGTCTTTATAGCTTGAACCTAGGTGCCCAAGATGAATCAGGATTGTTGTAGGCTATCCCAGCCTTAAGTTTTACAGAATTGATGTCACTATATTCTGTGGATCTTACATGACTAGGTGCATATCTACTATGTTCAAACACATACACAAATTACTTTTCTTGTTCTACATTTGGTGAGGAAGGTGGAACAACATATAGGTAGTTGATAGTTTGGCTAGGGTGTACTGCCTTGAATTTGAATATATCGAAAAGAAATGTCTGTTGCTCTGAAGTAGATATAAGCTGTCAGTTCAGAGTACCTTTACCTATGCAGATGAGAACTAGCTAGACTTATTTTTTTTTCGTAGGAGAATTTACCTTAAACTCTTTCTGAAATTTCTGCAAAATCGTATGCATGTAAAGTGTTTGACGTTGTGAAAGCAGTTAGTCAGAAATAGCTGGAAAGCCATATTCATTTAATAAATCCCCTGCTGTAATGATATTACATTTGATGATAATCTGTGAGAAGTTACTCAAGATGATTAGAGGAGTAAGTGATAACCAATGTAGAACACAAGAAAAACGTGTAGAATTAGATGCTAAGGTGATTATTTCTGAGGTTTATTATACAAAGGTTAAAGCTTGATTTTCATGCCTTGAGAACAATAAAAAATCCACCATAGCAAAATTTTTAAGTTTCTTTTGAGAGGATTGGAATCCCAATGTTTGACGAAAGTTCAAAGAGCCTTACTCCAGCTAAGTGATTCTATGTCGTATCTTGCACATACTGATGATGATATGGGTGTCCATCTAAGTTTGAGGGTCTAGAACATGATATTACGTATGAGGATGTAATTAAATTTGATTATATTAGGGAAAACTATTTGGATGGTTGAGTGATTCGAATTTGATGGCGTGGACATTACTAAAGGATGATGGCTAAATTACATTTTGGCAGGATGGCATTGTTGTTTTAAGTTCAGAGTTCAGAGTTGCTTCATCAAGGGGTTTCATTAAGATAAGCTAGCAAATAAAAATTGTTGGAGGTGGGCAGGGAATTCCCAATTTAAAATACTATACAATATGAATAATTAGGTAAGTCAAGAAGATAAAATGATACAAAGAATTGTTTCGGCACTCAATTGATCATGAAAGGGTCAAGCTCGAGGATGAAACCTTGGGAGTCTGATGCAAGAAAAATGGGCCTAATGAGGCCTTCACATGCCTGCTGGATTCTTCTGCTTATGATTTAGTTAATTAGATTTTGTAAAATAGGGTTGCAGGAGGTCCTTTGTTCTTTATTTTAACTGGCATGTGTTAGCAAGTCTTTTATGTGAATCGTCCAGTGTCTGTCTTTGTTGTGTTACTACAGCATTCATTTTTTTTTTTTTTGTGAATAGTTCTTATCAATTTGTGCCAGCAGCCTCTTTTAGTATCCAAAAAAAAGTAAGACAATTTGAGATCTCTTTGGGTTTCAGTAATGTCCTAGAAGCCTACGTTTTCAAATTCATTCTACTTTCTCTTCATTTCTCTTCAATAGAGCAGTGTAATAGCTTTCTCCAGCTCAGTTGACTTTGTACAGAGGAATTGTGAGGATCATAGGACTCATGAGACAATGTGACATTTAGTTGGGGTTGATTACGTTGGCATGTCCTATGTTCAGGTTGTAGTAATAGGAGCTTTTAATTACTGTGTAGTAAGAGCTATGTTACGTCACTACATTGGTTGGTTGTAGTGTTTCTTCTGCATGAAAATTGTGGGAAAGAGGCAAATTTTTTTTCTAGGTTTTCGGCACACTTTTAGTTAACATGAATTACGCGGAAGTGAAGTAAAAGTTTCCATGTGATTGATGACACTGGATAAATACCATTTTCGATCCACCCCCATCCACTAAAGCAAATGCAAAAACAACAATAAAACTATGACAGATCAGGCTAGTAATGGTTTTCCTCGTCTCTTTTTCTTTTGCTCCATTATAAATTTACTTAGCAGTTAGCAGTCTCTTTCTAGTGCTATTTTAATGGTTGAGCAAGTGAGAGTTCTGCGCTTAACTTTCATTTTTTTTCCTTTCCTCATTTCATTTTTTGCTGGTTTTATTTTGCAGGGCAATACGAAAACTGAAGAATCAATTGGAATCATCCGCGCTTTCTTCCCTGCGATCAGAAAGAGGGGAGAAGATCCTGGAAGTGGATGGAACAGTCACAAGCCAGCCTGTTCTTGAACACATTGGAATTTCAACATGGCCTGGTAAGCCGTGAAATTCGTGTACTGAAGATAGGTAACATAGTGAAATGACAAGATGTCTTCTGTTATTTTAAACATCTATGGACATGTCTGTGATTGCAGGTCGGTTAACTTTGACAGATCATGCTATATACTTCGAAGCTCTTCGTGTTGTTTCTTATGATAAAGCAAAAGTATATGATCTAGCTGATGACTTAAAGCAAGTTGTTAGACCTGAGCTGACGGGACCATGGGGAACCAGGCTTTTTGACAAGGCAGTCTTCTACAAATCAATTTCATTGTAAGGCATGGTGTACACACAATATTTTCCTTGATACTTCGACAACATGCACCATCATTTTTACGTCCGCTATATTGTATCCCCCTGTTTATATTTGAGAAGCTTATGGACTCTGTAGTATTACTTTTTTAGATCGGAGCCAGTTGTAATGGAGTTTCCCGAGCTTAAAGGTCATACCCGTCGTGATTACTGGTTAGCTATTATTCGTGAAGTTTTATACGCCCATAGATTTACACGTAAGTTCGAGATCAGTTCTCTGGAGAAGGATGAAGTGCTTCTGAAAGCGATATTTGGGATTCTGCGAGTACAAGTGCTTAAAGAAATGGGTTCTGCAGTCCCTGTTTCCTTTGAGGCTCTTCTTATGTTCAACATTTGTGACCAGCTCCCAGGTGGGGACAAAATTTTAGAAAAACTTGCGAACATGTCTACAACGAGAGAATTAGACCGCACAAACTCGGCTAAATCTGGAAGTGGCATGTATTCAATTTCAGCTTTAGCAATCGCTTCTAATTTGGGATTCGCATCAGGAACGAGTTCTAGTGTAGCTAGTGAGACAGGATTAGTTGTCGGTGAAATTGCTGTTGGAGAGATGACTTCATTGGAGAAAGCAGTTAAAGAAGCTAGAAGCAGCTATAAAAAGGTAGTGCATGCTCAATCAACGATAGATGGAGTTAAAGTTGATGGAGTTGACACCAATTTGGCAGTGATGAAGGTATTTGCCACATACTTCTGTAAGAATTTATTTATCTTTTGTAATTTATATTCCACAATGAATTTGAAAGAACGAGAGATGGCAGGTTCTCTGCTGCTCCGAATTTTTGGTATAGCGAATTGATTCTGATCTCACCTTCTCTCACTATATTATTTTTTTGACAAATGACTGGCTGCTTTAGCACAAATCTTTCAAATTCTATATTCTATTCTTCATTGACCCATTATTTTTTTGTTCTCCCATTTTCTTAGTGTGATGCTGCTGTATTTTTCACAAGCTTTCACCTGCTGTAGTATTTAATAGTCACGTGTAATTGCAGGAATTGCTTTCTCCTCTGATTGAAGTTGGAAATTGGCTTCTTACTTTGCTTTACTGGGAAGATTATTTGAAGTCCCTGGCTTTCTGTTTGGTTTTCACATATATCATCTGGAGGTGAGAACGTTTTCTTTAACTTTCAACTTTTTCAACTGTTTTCAACTTGGACGAAAGATTTCTATGGAAGGTGATCTGATTCCCCTTCTCTCCCCCCTCTTCTGTGCTTTGTTGAATTTCTTCGGACATGAAGAAGAGAAAAGTGCCTGACATGCACTTAGATAATATGATGTCATGTCATTACATATCATTACTGTCATAACATAATATACATAACTGTCAACATTATGATCATTATCTTTATCCTCGTAAAATCACATAATTCATTATCTTCTTGTGAGGACACCTCATTGTAAATATGATCCATCATAAAACAGTGAATTCACCACCAAATACTCGATTATTTTAATTCTGGCATTTGTACCATAAAATAGATATTTATAGTGCCTGACGCCCGTAAAATACTGTATAAGGTGTTAACTATCAAAGGATATTAATTTATTTAGTTTCTATTTATAACCCGCATATAATCCGGGATTTATTTGATTGTATAGCTTTAAATTTTTCCTTATACGGTTTGTATTATTCTATAAATTGAGGGCAATAAATACAAGAATATTCATTCAGCAAATAATTGTCATGGTATCAGAGCCCTAATTTCTTACCTGTATGTGAGAATTCTTGGGTGATCGACTCGTAGTAATTGACGGGTGTCCCACGTTCAAAATCCTCTTCCTGCCTCGATTTTCTTCGTTCGTCAGCCAGTCTCGACCTTCGCCTAGCGTCGCCGGTCCTTGTCTCACGTCGCATCACTGGGTTCGCGTCGGCTTGTGAGATTAATTGCAGATTTTGTTGTCGATTCGCTTCTCGGATTCTGTCGATTCTCGGTTCTGTGTCGATCCCGTCGCCTGGGTGTTGGATTGCAAGACTCGTTGGTGGGTAGTGGTGGAGATTACACCTCCAATTGTCTCTGTCGGTTGCCGGTGAGTCGATTTCTTCTCCGTTCTCGGCCTGCAGTAACGCGATTTCTTGAAACCTGGGTTATAGTGTTGGGCTGTTTTGTGTTTGTCGGTTGCTGTTTTTTTTTTATTTGGTATTCAACCCATTGAATAGTGTTGGGCTTGAGTTTCTGGGCATGTGTGCTTACTTTGATTTGGATTGATTTAAATAAATTAGTATCAAAGGATATTAATTTATTTAGGGTTACGGGTTTGCTTAATTTTGGCTGAATTTCATCATGGCTTCTGACAAGACTGATTCTGTTTGCATTCGCTTTACTGGATAGAACTACTCTTCCTGGGCATTTTATTTTCAGTTATTAGTTGAAGGCAAATGTGATCTATGGGGACATATTGATGGGAGTATTCCTTCTCCTGATCAAGAAATTGAAAGGGAGAAGTATCTTGCTTGGAAAACAAAGGATTTCGACTTATGGCTTGGATCATTGGATCCGTTGATCCTCATATTGTTCTTAATCTTAGACCTTACAAGTCATCCCGTGCTATGTGGGAGTAATTGAAGAAGATTTACACTCAAAGCAACAATGCTCGGCGGCTTCAGTTGGAGTTTGAATTAGCACAATTTGCTCAGGACTCTCGATCTATTGAAGAATATTATTCGAATTTTTCCAATCTTTGGGCTGAATACACATATATTATCTATGCTTCGGTTTCATCTGATAATTTGGAGGCGGTTCAAGTTGTACATGAAGTCACCAAGAGGGATTAATTTCTTATGAAATTGCGAACTGATTTTGAACCCATTCGTTCCAGCATTATGAATCGGGAATCACTTCCCACTTTAGATGGCTGCTTGGGTGAGTTACTGCGGGAGGAACGTCTTCTCACTCGTAACTCTTTGGAACAACATCAACATTCCATAGCACCGGTTCCTGTGGCATACGTGACTCAAGGAAAATACAAATCTCGAGATATGTCTAGCGTGCAATGTTACAGCTGTATGGGATTTGGTCACATGGCTCTTTAGTGTCCACGAAAAGTTTGCGGTTATTGCAAGAAACCAAGTCATGTCATTAAAGAGTGTCCTACTCGTCCTCCATGCAAAATTGGATCAGGTTACATTGCTGCTGCCACTTTAGCATCAGGTTCTTCACTGCCTGCTCCCACTCAAGCTCCGGCCTTTCCTAGTTCCTCTC
>CAIGRL010103706.1:0-12467 GCA_903798325.1 Fraxinus xanthoxyloides
TCCGAAGTTAAACATATAACACCCCCATATTTTTCTAAATTGACAATCAATTGTTTCTTTGAATTCATGAAATATTCTATTGTATCAGAACGAAGAGTATTTCGACTTACCCCAACATACCTCGATTGAAGAAATTGTTTCACGTAGGAAACGAAATGTTAGTTGTCTAATATTGCTGGTAGCAATTCAATTGCGGCAACAAACTTCACTATTCCCACTCGAGTTTTCTCCTCCGAATACATGCACGTAGAAAGTGGCGTAGTAGTAGCACCGGTGTCTGGACTACCAAATTGTAGTTGCGTTTGACCAGCAGGAATACACATGTTTTGTAGTGACGATTGAGGTGGGTTGTTCCAATGCCTTTTTGTCATTCCAATCGTTGATGAAAGTATTTACATACTTCTTTGGTTTCTGGAACTCCATCGACCACTCGATCAGTTTGAACCAATATAAAATGGTCCTAACATTTTGCATGCTTTTTCTCACTTATCTTGCCTCTTACATCGGGAATATCTAATACAGGTTCATCATCGTGTTTCAAATCAATTAGATGACTAGCATCAACATCAACGTCATTCAAATCAATTGGATGACTACTTTCATGAGTATCGAAATCCTGAATATTTTCTGGAATGGATAATTCATTTAGACCATCGAATTCATTCCCAATTTGATTGTGGGGCGTGACAGGTGATTCGCCTCCGACACTAAATAAGTTTTCGAAAAATGAGCGTGGATCGATATGTGAATTGGAAATTTGTAATGGGATAATTGAAATTGATTGTTGAAGTAGAATTGAGAGATTATGTAGTAGTGTAGAAAATCGATTACAAATAAAATGCAGAAGAGTATAGAAGGATATTGACAATGAAATGTCAAGAGTTAAGTAGAGAATGAGAAATTGATAGTAAGTTTGGTCTAAAAAAATGGATGAATGGATGGGTATTTATAGGGGAAAAATGAAATTGAAAAAAAAAATTAATGACCGAAACGGTCACTGAATTAATTAGTGACTGTTCTGGTATTTCAGTGACCGTTTCGGTCACGAATAAACCTTCAATTTAGTGGTTTACAATTTTAAAATATTTCCATCGATGTTGAATATTCATTAGTCATTGTGAATGATGTTGAAGTCTCATCAAAATCAAATTCTTATTTCATGCTTTGTTGAAGAAAGTTGTGTCTGTAACTTGCACTCCATTTGAATTGTATTTGTAATCGTTTTGTAATCGTGTTGTTCAAATAGTTTGTGCAATCGATATTTTTTGCAAATGATGGTAAATGTTTTGTAATTACCTCATTTTATATGTCATATTTATCAATATATGTGATTGTGAAGTCATTTTGTGACTTATATCGAAACATTTTGGTTGAATAAATTGTTCAAAAATGATTTTGATATTTATTCTTATTCGTTTGAATTGTAATAAAAAGTTGTGACCTATCTATTGTGATTTTGAGACCTGCCATCAACCAGAATTACATTGGTATTTCGAACTGAATTTTTCTCGTGAAATTGTGCAAGAATGGGGTATGTGCATATATGTTTGTTAAATGGATCACAAGTTTCGTTGTATTAGCGGATCACAATAGTTGTTATATGAAGCTTCTAAACACCGCTATGAACAAGTTTGGTTTGGATCAATCTAAGGTAGAAGTCACATTGAAGTATGCATTTAACAGTGACATGCCTTCGACCTTAATAAAAATTGACAGTAACATGACATTGTACATGGTGCTAAAGGGCATGGATCGTGACCCTTTGAAATACCCTATAAACGTTGAGGTCACAACCTTAGAAAGTGGAGAACAGATACTCACGGTTCCAGATGTACATTCTGGTGGGAAAATATTTTTATTAGTGAACATGTCATCGGATATATGTGAGGTAACAATAGAACCTTCAGGTCACAGATTCGAAAATGAAGTCACAGTTATATTCGTGGCTAATGGAATGGAATTAGAAAAGGAAAGGGTTTTCCGTAATAAGGAAATATTGAAATCGAGCTTGTCCTTCTAAGCATTACAAAATATGTATGAATATATGTTTGTTCGTTCAAATAAGAAAATATATCTTATCAAATGTTCACAAGAGGAGTGTAACAGGATATGCAAGTCATCAATAATGGGAGCAACAGATATATTTAAGATTAGACGGGTGACGGATGGTCACAAATGTGCTTCAAATATAATATTAGGTCTCATAGGCAAGTATCAACATTAGAAGTGTCAACTTGTATCAAATACAAGTACACTTCGTCATGGACTAGATACACTCCAAACGATATATGTAACGACATGTTACATAACTATGGAGTTTCATTAAACTATGTGAAGGCCTGGAAATATCAAGAGAAGATATTGAAAATGCTTAGGGATGTCCCAACAGAATTGTTCATGAATATTCTAAGCTTCTTTTCTATGCTCCAACAAACAAATTCTGGTACGATCACAGGATTGGAACTTGATGGTCACAATTCGTTCAATTCAATGCTCATGTACCTAAGCATTTTCTCGTAATTGGTGGAGCTTGATGGTCACATTAGCATTGATATGAAATCAAGTCATAGATTACATGTACAAAATTTGTGTCATTATTTATAGGTATCTCCTGCAAATCACGCCATATTTTTTGTTTGTGGTAACTGCTCATCTTTCATCGTTGTTATAGAGTATGTTTCAAGTAGATCAATTACCTTGTCCACACGTCTTGGACGTTATTTCAATGACGAAGATGGATCCATTTCAAGATACGATTTTTCCAGTTGAAAATCCCAGTGAGTGGACAGTACTTGATGAAGTTGTATACATAGTTGTATTAGCACCCAACCAAAAAAGAGGTTCAGGAAGGCCATCATCGTGTGAAAGAAAAATCACAGTCAAATGTGGATGTTGTGGTAAAAATGGTGACAACCGTAGGACATGCAGCAATTTGGCTCCATTAAGTCAAAAGTAACCATAATTATAAAGCAAATAATACAAGATTACTTTTGACTATATAATTTTGCTTCGTAACATATTCACAATATTTTGTTGTGTGTAAATCATTCTGCAAATTGAAATTAGACTTTTAAATAATGTGTAACATGTATACATGACATAATACTTGATGTATGACGTGAGAGTAATGAAATGTGATAATAAAGTAATGATCTGTGACTTTTAGATAGCACTAGATACATGAATTCCAAAAAAATGTCTATGTGACATCGAATTATAGTAATGTGACCTATGCACAAGCCCTGTGACCTCAAAAGATGATGTGTGACATAATAATTGTGACCTATGCTTGCAAGAACATAAGTTGTGACCAGAAAACAATAACTGATATGCGACTTGATAAAAGGGCATGTGACTAGAATAGAAGAAGATGAGAATACAAGATAATGAAAAGTGGATTTACAGTAACAATATGTAACGACATAATAAGTAATTTTGACAGTGAAATACTATGTGTACATAGCATTTTCCATAACGGTGTCCATAATGGATACATGAAGATCACCTATTGGAAGGGTGCATGCGGGTCCAGGCACCCTTCCAATAGGGGGTCTTCGTGTGTCCATTATGGATACCCTTATATTATGGGCTTTGTACTCATAGCATAACTCATTTTGACATGAACAATTTGTCACGTGACATTGAAAATAGAACTGCGACTTAGATGAAATAATCTATAACGTCTTAACAGTTTAATGATTACTTTTTTTTCTCGCATGGACATAATAATAATAACATGTAAGTAGAAACCTAGCTGATACATAAAAAGAATAAATTTATATGACTTCAAAAGAACTAATGAGACTTAACAACCACATAAACATGAATAAAGAAATAATCATACACAATACTGCAAACATATTCATCTAATACAAAACGACAAGTACGTAGTTCTCTTCCATTACAAAGTAACATCGATTATCATACAAATCTTCAAATTTCAGTATAAATATACCTTCTCAACTTTTACCTTTTCCCCTAGGTAGCATTCTTAATTTCACAATGTTTCTAGAGCTGTGCGACTATATCCAACCTAGCTCTGCCAACATCAAAATCTTTTGGCATGGATTGTAAGTCATTATGAAGAATGTACTGAACATATTTGATCACAAATATCTTACAATTGTGGCTAGAAAAAACGTTTTAAGATTCACATGAACATGATGGTCACAGATATGACATTTATGTATATAGTTGTTCGTACCGTAAAATGATGGTCAGAATCATACCCATTCTACTGCTGTGGAACATCATAACCAAGCACAATCATCAACTCCATGGAATTCTCTTCATCATGATATGGATTTTTGTTCCATATTTCAATTCCATTCATCAAGTGAGGAATGATCTTCACATATGGTTCGATCACAACTCGAACTCTTAAATCCAGGTAGGTCCTTCTGGGAAAATTGAATATACACAATGTCTGTTCTTTTATATCAAGAACTGCCAACATCCAATGAGCTTTGTTCGAAGGTAAGATTGGCATTAAGACTTGGTTTACTTCAACCCATGGATAGCTCAATTGTATTCAAGCACATGTGGTATCATTAATGAGCCTAGTCACATTGAGTAATACATTTGGATCATTCTTGAAGTTGGAATGTACATTCTTAATGATGGCCTGAAAGTGGGAATCGGTTGTGGTGGCCTTGTACTTGACATTCTCACCATGTCTTGCTAGTTGACATATGTAATAAAGGAAGTGTCCATTTGCTGTCATAATAGATAATAATAAACACTTCAATAGTCGTAAAGTGTTTTACAAAGCCACAAATTAATCTATGATACATGACTTGGTATTTTATACTCCAATGACATGTGACATATCACATAATATATGTGACCTGCTCAAACGATGTGTGAACATGGAACAATAAAATGTGACTTGAGATTTATGGCATGTCACCTATCTGTAATTTTTGTGACATGTTCATAGTGTCTATAACCAGATCATATGGTATGTAAAAATAGAGCATGTGAAATAGTGCATAGGATATCATAATATCAATACATTATTTGTGACATTTGCATATCATGTTAGTTAATGACGAGTTTGAAGAAACCAGATCATGCCACCAAGTTTTATTGCCAATAACGAATGTACAAATGTAGAAGAGCGGCTTAATAACATCGTCAACATCATTAAATTTTCTCATATAGATTAAAAAATAACAAATTTCTAAGATTCAATCATTTTTTGTTCATGTTTCACAAAACATGGTGGAACGTACGTACTTGTTTGTTAGTTTGTAACCTCTATGAAATCAACTTTTAAATGCAACAACGTCAGCATCATCAGCATGCCAATTGTAAAAGCAAAAAACTACAACATTGTCTGAACTCTTGCTTTGTTTCCCTTTATTTGAAACAAATAGGGACCGTAATGTTCGTGCGAGTAAACCTACTTCAATGGCAATCCAGATGTTGGTGCAAAGTTGGGTGATACCTGTCATATAATGAAATTAAACACAATAGTTCATATGTGACCTATAATAGTTTATATATACCTTGTGTATGTAAATGGTTTTTTAACCAATCACCTCTTGATGTGCAAATTCTATGTCCATCACTACACGGGCAATTATAGCCTTCAATTGTTCTTGACTTGTTTTGATTGAAGCATATCAGACATATTGCCAACGTTTGGAGCAGGTTGGGTAGAACCAATCCCCGAATCAAATGACGATAATTCCATTATCATTGGGTCGAAAAATTACTCAACAAGGTATATCTTACCTTTTCCTTTCTTGTCAAGAGTTTTTTCAACAATTTTCCCTACACGTGGCACAAAAATGAAAAGTCAAGAAGTGAAATATGAAACATATCAAATGACCTTGTTAATAGGATAAACTTACTTCTTCCTGAATGTTTGCAGCTCCGACACTTGGCAATTCACTTCTCTCTTTGAATATGTTCAAAGTTTGATCCATTGAATTTGATATCATTGCGGTCACACAATCAAATAGAATGGTCAATTCTGACTTCATCTCCATCAAGTTTGGCATGATCTCTCCTTGAATACGAACAACAATATACATCTTATGATTGAAGTCAGCCTTTATTGATGATAAATGTGCATTGACATCATTGATTTGCTTAGACAACTCCTTATTTCTCGTTTAGGGTTCACTAATTTCATTTTCAAATTCTCCAACACCTATGAAATTTGACATACATCAATGATATGGAGAATGTAAGATATTATCGTCTATAAATGATGTGTGAACTATTCACATTGGTCTATAACATGTACATCATGAAATGTCACACTTGGACACTGTGGCATGTAACCAATGCAGCTATATTTGTGATCATGTAAATGACATGTGACATATTCACTACAGTATGTGACAAATCCATATGTACATATGAACTACGTCAACTACAATTATCTAAAATATGAACTTGGATTAAAAATCTGTAACCAGTTTACAATCATTCGTGACTTCTATAAAGCTACCTGTGACCTCATCTTAAAATGCAGATTTAAGAGAAAAATATGAAACTTGAACTAGAATTAGCATGCAGATTGAAATTCGAAACATGAACTCGAATAAAAAAATGCACATATGATAATATATGATATATCAACATACATAACTATACTAAAATTAAAGATAAAACATATATATATATATAAGCTGATGAAGTAGAAACATGAGCTGATGAACCCTCGTCCATCAGTGAATTAACATGCACAGAGTGTGGCCCTTGTTGAAGGAACCGTGGAAGAACAGACAAAAAATGATGTCATTTATCTTCTCGAAGGTGGATCAATAAAATAGTCATCGTCATCCTCGATATTACTTGAGTGGCCCAATCGTCCGTCAGTAATCCTTAGAATGCGTGTTTCGGACTTGTTGATTGGAAGCTGGAGCTTTGAACTTCTACTGGCACGTGATAACAATGGTTGTTATGGTCTGTTATATGAAACGTCGTCCATATATGGCTAAACCATCTCCATCTCAGATGGATTGATGTACTGTACTTGAAGTTGTTACAACAAAATAAGTTAAAGACTTGTTAGCTAAATTTGCATATTGATTATAGAATGTGAACTGTGACTGCATAAAGTAGTAAGCTGGACCTAATAACGAGAAATGTTACCTATGCATGAAAACTATTTATTGTGACATGCAAAATGTGAATGTGCAATGTGATTTTTCCTTTTACTACATAATGTGAAATGTGACATGTAACTCTCTAGGGTGAACTGTGACTAACTTGTGACTTATATAAGTAATGCAAATGAAATGAAAACTTACATTTTCAGGGCAGAGAACACCTCTTCTTCAAGTTTAGCACCAGTTGGCAATTTGTCTTATCTCCAATTCAAGATATGTGGGTACCTCTTCGGCATCCTAGATGTTACAGTCCCATCTAGCTGTGGAATAAGCTCATAAATCCAAACTTGAAAGGCAACTAGAAATCATTTGAGTCTGTAATGACGATTTCTATTACTCAATCCATTTTTTTAGTGAGTTTATGGAAACTTCAAACAAATCTTCCTCCCACAGAAATATGTTCATGGTATCAAAATCTTCACCAAGATCAAACAAATAATTCTCAACAATGTGCAATGTCAAGAAAAGATATGATGTTATTAAATAAAGAATCTCAATCCTCGCCATATCATGATCGTCTTCATGCATAAGACCAAGGAAGATGTCTCTAAAATCTTCATTTATTACTAAGTTCAAGTGTCAAAAATATTTCTCTTTAATCATGGAATGTGAATTTTGAAGACTTCTCCTCACGTCCTGTATTTGGTACCTAAGTCTCACTAAAAAGGTTATTCTATATCTATTTTTAGATACACATGGCTACCTCTAATCCAAATTCAATTTAATTAAAAACTAGTAAAAGACAATTTTTTTAAACTTCAATATCTTGATGCTAACTTTTTCTTTTTCATTTTTTCTCGAGTCAAAAACTTCTAATTAATTGCAAGCAACAAAAAGAGTCCAGTATTGATATACTCAAACTTACTCTATCAAAATCTAATTATTTGACCTGAAAATAATAAGAATATAAAACATATTACACTTTAGTCCATCAACTTTCAAAATTATATAAAAAAAATATCTAAACCAAATAATTATATTTTATAAATTTTCAGGACATTACAATTTCGTTCTCAAAATTACGTCAACTACATGAAAAGTTCTAGATTCTTGATTGTTGACATAATTACAATATATCATAACATAAGCAAGAAAACACATAATCATGATAAAAGAATGACATTTTCATTTCATACCTTAGATCAATTGAACTATGGTTGAATAGTGAGCATCGCTTGCAAAGGATTTTTTATATCATGTGTTAAAACTTTGCAAAAGTTTACATTGTCTTTTAACTCATAGATCTTATAAAAATATTTATTTATCTTTTTTTAGAAAAACAAAACATCACTTGAACTATAGCTAAACTGGTGAATATGTTTAGTCTAAAACATGGATAATGGCACAATAAAAATTTAAATCTGTAGTATCATCAAATCAAAATCCATCCAAAAATATTATTATTTAAAATCAATTTGAATTCAACTTGTAAAATTTTTGAAAAAGTGATTATTTAAAAATACTACGTCCAATTTCCATACACAATTATATAACAATAAAATAAACACTTCATACCATTATTCTCTTATAGGGTATATCGGTAATTAAGAGACACATCCATCCTAAGTCATCTTAAATTCCAGAAAGAGTTCATATCTTTTTAAGTTTTAGTATATTAATATTGGACTTTTGAGGGGCTAAAGTGAAAGTCACATTAAGTTGAAGGACTAAAATAAAAGTCACACTTGCCTCCTTGCTTTGTTGGAGTATTTTAAGTAAGAAGATAACTATAAAATTTAAATTATTGTGGGATATAACATGTGAAATCTTTATTTTCCTTAAGTAATGGGCTGAGTTGAGCCGACTCGACCTTTAAACACTCGGGCTCGGCTCCCTTTTGCTCATGGGCATAATAGAGTAGGCAATAAAAATATTAGAAAAAAAATAGCTTGTCCACGAGCTCAAACTAACCGCCTCATGGGAATCAGCCCATGATTCTTCTGAAAATGAGTCTGAATCATCCATGGACTGAGTCGGAAGAGCCGAGCTGGCAAGCGGCTCAATCAATTGACCACTTCCTTGGATAGCATAAGAGTTGCGATCTAATTCAAACAAAAGAATGCGAATCCCAAAAGCAACAATCAAGGTTAAAGAATTAGTAAAGAAATTTAATCAATCATTTTGCAATCAAGAATATTGATAGAACTATGAACTCACCTTCGATAATCTTATCATTCTTCAAATGCACTATATTAATGAAAATCAACAAGAAAACCATTAGAAGAACTATGTAAAGTTCCTTAAAAGACAGATAATTACAACTTACAACATATCAATTATCCCTATAAGCAATGTAATTTGCCAAAGCAATCAATGGAGCAACCTTTTCAGGATCAAATTCAGCAAGTGTCCTTGAGCTTCCCTATTCAATTTCTCAGCAAATTCTCTCGATTTATCCGATCAGCTTTGGATAAGTAGTTTTATCAGCCAACCAATCTTTGCCTGCAATTTTCCCCAATTCTTCAGAAGATTTTGTGACATCAAGAATATCATCCACCACTTGAAATAACAGCCCAATACACCTAGCAAATTTCCTTAATTTTGCAACTTCTTGATCATTTGCACCACCCAAAATAGCACCCAAAACAACTGATCCCTCCAATAAAGCAGCAGTTTTGTGTATGTGAATGAACTCCAAATGGTCTAATCTAACGTCGGAACTTCCTTCGGAACATATATCAACCACCTGGCCAGCAACCAATCCTTCAGAGCCAATACACTTAGCCAATTCACCAATCACCCTCACAATCCTTTCACTAGGCACCCCTTTTCTGGCAACTTCCATATGCTCAAATGCATATGCAAGAAGAGCATCACCAGCCAAAACAGCCACATCCTCACCAAAAACCTTGTGATTCGTCGGCTTTCCACGCTGTAAATCATCATTATCCATAAAGGGGAGATCATCAAGCATCAAAGACATGGTGTGGATCATTTCAACAGCACAAGCTGCAGGCATTGCAGTGGATTCTTCCCCACCCACAAGCTCACAGGCTGCAATACAGAGCATAGGCCTAACCTTTTTGCCACCAGCAAGAATGGAGTATCTCATTGATTCATGAATCTTTAAAGGCTCTTGCAACAAAACTGCTTCTTCCAAGGCCTTGTTCACAGAACTAGCCTTTTCAAGCATATAGGCCTTGAAATTGAATATGGAAGAAGGTGAAAAACTCTGGGTTGTTTTACCTTTACCCTATTCTTGATGTTCTTTGGTGAGAATAGCTGAAACTGAAGATGAGATAAAGGGCATTTTGATTGAATTTGGGGAAAAATGGAAAATGGGCAGTTTGTTCTTGAGTGGATGAGGAAGAACAGAGGATGTCAATCTTGATCTACTGCTCTGTAGATCGTTCATCTGTGAACATGTTGCAAAAGGATTCACAAGACTGATTCTTGCTTATATATAAATTCAAACCAACTCTCATGTTAAAAATGAGTGATCGTCTTTCTCCGACCACTATTACCCAACCTCAAAGCGGACCACTCTCTTTGATCTCTTTGTGTGTGAGGACTAGAATTTGAATGGTTTAAAGAAATATTAGAGAAATTCAGTCCATTGGGTAGTCCTCCATGATGGACAATCAAGAAATACACTCTTTTTTTTTTTTTTGAATAATTCCCCATGTACAGGGAGAGTTTCACAGGGGCCTGTAAGGCCCCCACAGTGGGGCGGGCCCCATATGTATTAAAAAAAAATTGTGCAAGTCTCACCATGTGTGTTGTCTGTAGAACCTCTGTAAAAAAAATTATGTAGTCCAAGCATTGTTCTTTTTTTTTTTTGGCAGTCTCCATGCAAAGAATTTATGAGTGAAAGTTTGGTGTTGACTTATAATTTTATTAATTTTTGGGGAAAATTCAAGCAATATTTATTGTTATGAATTAGACAAATGGCAAAAGTAAATACAAGGATTGGCAATTCGATAAGGAAAAAAATGGTGGGTTATGATTATCTTGTGTGGTGAGGTGTTCTATGTGTGAGTTTGTGATTGCATATTTTTTTATGTATGTTTTTGTTTTTGTTTTGGAAGAACAAGTACTTTGTTGATGTTTCTCTAAATTTCTGTGGGTAAACTAGTTATAATTTTGAGGAATTTGGCATGTTTTTTGTTATTTTTTTCATTTTAACACGACTTAATCAACTCAATTATTAAATGAAGTTATTCAATTAATATACTCGATCATTAATGACAACTTGAAAAATCAACTATGTAGTATAGTTATGTACTTAAATTACTTAGTCTCGAGAGTTTGTCAACAATTGCATGTTTAATTTATTTATTTTTTTTCCTTTTTCTTTTTTTTCCCTGTGCAACTCTTATGCATGCTAATACAGGCTACTTAAAAGATTTCCAAATTTATTTATTTATTTTAAGGGTTTGTCATACCTAGGGATGTCAAAATGAATTGTCGATTCGGGTGGCTCGTAACTCGGCCCAAGAAAAGCTCGAGTCAAGGCCCAAGCCAACGAGCCCCACGGGTAGGCTCATGTCACGGGCCATTTTCGGCCCAGACGAGCAAAGCTAAGCTTCTTTAAAAAAAAATAAAAAAAAATCACACAAGTAGTTGTCTGGTCAAAGGCAGACATAATATTTCAAAATTTGAACATGAAATTCAAATGTAGTTGAAACGGATACATTTTTTGAGGAATAAATATGCGAAAAAATTTTACCACTTCATATCAATTTACTTCAATCAATTTTCAATTTTTTTATTCAATATTCAGTAATCTAGTTTCCAATTTCTTTAATCTAATCTCCAATTTAGTTGAGTTTTATAAAATTTTGTAGTATTCTAGTTTCAATTTCAATCTCCAATTTCATTACTCTAATATTCAGTTTACTCTAATATTTAATATTATTTGCTACAATATCTATAGATGGATTTTACTAGTGATGGGATTAATCAGTTTAAGGGCAGTTCAAGTACTTCATCCGACTACGATGCATATCAAAATATTCCAATTGATTTGGATGATATCGAAGAGGAAGAAGTACCTGAGATTAAAAGGTCGAAAAAAGAATCATCGGATTGTTGGCAACCTGTAAAAAAGTTGGGGTTCAAAATGGAGTTGATATTCGAAAAGCATGTTACAATTATTGTGGTAAAGAACTTAGTTAGAAGCCTGATTCAAGCAGAACATATTTAAATAGGCACATATTAAGAAGTTACAAAGCGAAACTAGTCAGTCTTAACCCCAAACAGACCGAACTAGCGTTTAGCAATTCTTGTTCTACTCTTTCCACTTTTGTATATTCACAGGACATATTTCGTGAAGGAATGGCTGCATACGTGGCTGCAGCAGAGATGCCGCTAACGATGATCGAATCACAACACTTTACT
>CAIGRL010103765.1:0-19496 GCA_903798325.1 Fraxinus xanthoxyloides
TTTGGTTCCACGTTGATCATTGTATGCAAATTACTTGATCTCGTATTTCGTATCATTAATTTTATTCATGTTCAATAATCACTATAGACACTTGAAGTCTATTTGTTAGAAATAAACATAATTTGTTTGTCATAATCAAGACGCAACGTCAACAGAATCAAATCGAGTACCAATGAAAATCTTAGAAATTGAACAATTGGTGCCATATGCAATTATAAAATCGGGCTGCAATCGAACCAACCAGTTCCGATTCAAGAATTATAAAAATAAAAGTACAAAACTATTAGTCAAAAGAAGAAAATAGAATATAAAATCACTTGTCATTTTTTAATCCAACAATACAAAAAAATAATTGAATATGACAACAAACAAAAATCCACTTCAAAGCTCAAAATCAACTCATAAAGGCGAAAACAAGATAAATTATTAAACATAGCATAAACATTAAAAATTCCGATTGAAAAATAGTCTTTGAGAAAATTAGTACCTGGTTATATTTAGTAATTATCAAGGATTTTGATTTTTAATGACCTGTTACTTGAAAACAATGAAAAAATTGAATTCTTATGAAATATTGAACTACAAATATATTTTTTCATATTAGGTTGCATTAAAACTATGAATTTGTAAAGTATTTATATAGCAATTTACCTCGTGCATCAGATAGCTAGATTGGCATAGGTCAGTTCACTGGGATTCAGGTGCTGAATCATAGGTTTCAATTCTTCCACACTCATAAAACTGTCAAAGCGTACATTTCACCCTATCAGAACACGTTTTTGCCTCTGATCAATAGGGTTAATGCCGAATTCTGGAAACTAAAAACTAGCTTGAAGTTAAAATATAGTACTTGTCCTTATCAATGTCAAGTTTGTTGAATAAACCTTCAGTGATATTCTTCTCATCCCGTTTCAAATTGAAAAATGCCCCTTGTACAGTAATTAGAGGGCTGTAAATTTTACAGTCCTCTCTAATTAGTGTTACAGTGATTAGAGAGCTGTAAGTATATGGTTGTTCTTTCAAATTCAACATAAGTCTCGTACGAATCACAAGCCCCCGCCTTGAACTCCAAGTTAAGTTTCTGATCATTATCCTAATCCATCTGTCTTTTTAAAATAAATTAATAAAAGGGATTTATTTGTAATCTCTGAAATGTCTGGGACAAAAACAAGACAAAAAATTAGTTACGTATATGATTGTTACTTTTGCCAAAATTGGTACTACGAATGCAATTTATAGTAATGGCCCTTTTGAACAAAATTCATCAAAAATGACTATTTGCAAAAAAAAATTGAAAAGGTTAGAGGCAATTTACCCCACTTTTTAAAGATTACCATTTAAGCTATTTTTTATTTTTTTATTTTTAAGTTACTTTTTTTTTATTTATATGTGAACTTTTAGCTCTTATTTCCTCCCAAGTAATTTAGTAATTTAACTTAAATAAATTTTCCTAATTTATAAAATGGTGAATAAATAGTACAACCTAAACCCTCACATTTCATATTAATTTTATATGGTTGGATAAAAGAGGATAAGCATCCTTAATTAATGAATTAATGCTATTTATCATTATGATAATGAAACAATGGTTCAATTTTTATGGGGGAGAGAGAGAGAGAGACGTGAAAGATGTTTCATCATCATGATGATAAATAATATTTCTCTTAATTAATTTAATCCGAGCACTAATTGTGCACCAAAGACTGGACGTGCTCCCATAGTATTATGAATTCTTAGTAGCCAATGAAAACGTAGTAATAGTCATCAATAACTCGTACTAGCTAAGTGCATCAAGGCAAGCTCAACTCACAAAAGACAAACACAATCTATCAATCATATTTAGATAAACGTGAAACCTAAATGGTTAACGTGTAAGTCATAGTATCAAATATGTGGGAAGAAATAAAAAACATAGAATTAATCATCAGCGCTCGTACTAGCTTGTTGCATCCAAGGCCAGCTCGACTCACAAAGTTCACATGGAGAGTCGCCGTCATTATCCTTTATCTTTGTGTCAGCGTTGTTCTTCACTAGTAACTCAGCAACGGCAGCCCTCTCACAAACAACAGCATAGTGCAATGGTGTTTGACCTTCATCGTCCTAACAACAGGAACAGCGGTGGGAAAAAATCACAAAGTATAAACAAAGATTTGGAACTAAGAATGCATTATTCCTATTTTTTCTACCTATATTCAATATATATGAGCTAAAATATTTATTTTTGGACTGATTAAGAATAAGTAAAGGGTTATGGAAGAGAGATGGAGAATCTAAGGGATATCATAGAAAGCATGAAAAAATACCACAGAAGTACCAAAATGCAACTCCCACAATTATATACAAAAACTGTCCATTCTGCAACAATTCAATCATATTACATATTTGAAACTAAGCTCCTTGCCATATCCGCAATAAAGGTGTTATCATCAGTAGATCAGTAAAATGTTGTGTGTTAACGACATTAGCAATTTTGTAACTCAATTAGAATCATCAGGCCACAGCTGAATTTTAAGCACCAACAAATGTAAAAATAAAAAGAAGCTTAATCCATTGCTACGATAAACAAATCATCCTAGACTATCCACTAGCAATAACTTTATTTTCTTCATTTCCATTTGAAAATAGAAAAACCCATAATAGCAAAATAAAAGAATCAGACCTTATTTTATCAATTTATCTATTGGAGGGAAAGGGCACGGAATAAATGTAATTAAAATTTTAACAATTAAAACTAGCTCTCCAAGTCACAAATAAAATGATAAATTAGCAAGCGGGAACATTAGTTTGGAGCTGGTTTTCCTTATTCATATTCAATAGGAGAATTAGCAGGAGTCAGACAACAAATATTGCTATCTACCTTTGCATTAACATCAGCATTCTCGTTCAAGAGCAACTCTGTAATATTTATGTGGCCCCGATCCACAGCCCAGTGCAAAGGAGTACGACCCTCACTATCTGCATCAGTTTGAGTTGACATCTTTCAGGTCAGAAAACATAATCTGTTTCACATGCACAAATCTATATCTGCTAACAGCAGAATAGCTCTTAGCTGGCTAGAAACGGAATGCAGGCATTAAAACACGAATATAAATTTGGTAGTATTCCTCTTTCCCTTTTTAAATGCAACAAATTTTAAGAACTTTACTACTTGAAGGTCATCTTTTCTGTTATATATTTTGTTTTCTCCTTCAAAGAGATTTAATCAGTTTGAAGAGTTTATTCACAAACCCCCAAAATCCCCTGGACTTTCATTAGCAATGATATCATGTTTTCGTCTCAGCGCTAGTCACATCAAAGAACCATAGAAGAGCATTTTATAAATTTGAGGTCAACCAACCTCTCAGATCAGCTGGAACACCGCTTTCAATGCACTTAAGCAACTTCTCTTCATCACCTTCTCGTGCAAAGGCATGTATAGCATCCAATTTTCTGCAAAGGAGAGGGGAAGATATATCAAGTCAAATTCTCCTTTTCAAAGCATTAAATTGAGAGAAAAGAATAATACGGTTGCATTTTGCATTGAATGCTACTTCACAAATGGGTGCACTCTGATCCAATCAAACAGAAGATTGGACAAGTTACTTTTCAGACCTAAAAAAGTTAGCCAATCCACTGTAAACACCGATCCATCCAAGCATATAAGCATGTAAACAAGAAATGTAGAAATTGATTTGAATGGCATGTGTACAATGCTAGCAGGAGAAACTACACAACTTTCAGTTTTAGAATGCCCTGCCCACTTGCTGGCAGTTTCATTTATGCTTGAAAAAAAAATAAAAAAAAAAAATAGAACAATCACAGTGTTGTAAGCAGCTTCCAAGTAAACGCTGAATCAGCAAGGAAAGTTCGGACAAACAGTCATTTATTTAAGAAATGATATTGAAAGAACTCTCTCTGCTTCCATCCCTTTCTCTCTTCCCCTTTGGGGACCTACTGAAGTCAAAAGGAAAAAAAAATTCTATAATTATTTCCCCCTTCATGGCAAGCGGGAAGTTGTTGAGGTAAAAGAAACGAAAAGTTGAATTCAAGCACCAAATAGGGATGGTAAGGACAGAGTCCTAGATGCCTATAGACAACTCGTATAATGACAGATGAGACATGCTTTAAAAGAAACATGGTCACAAACTACAAAAATGGTGAACCTCAAACATACAGAGGAAGTTCAAGATCTTTACAATTCACTTCCAGGTTCCTCCTCGTATATAAAGGAACTAAACACAGGTCCCATAGGTCCCTTGGAGCCTGCATTTTGTGCATCACTGCTCTCTTCGCCTCTGTTCTTCTGCCAGCAGTACATACAGGGAAAGATGGTGACAACAATTGTTAAGAAGGGTGAACGCAGTTTTTTGTTGAAAAGAAAGATTATGATCTCACAGTTGCTCCCATAGCCCATGAGGGATATAATGCAGTAACAATGTCAATATATTTCTCCATTGCTTCTTCAGGAGGCATAGCACCCAATTTCTGCCATGCTTGCCTGATACATCAATCAAAATAGATCTTTCAACTCTTTGGCCGAGGATCACCAACCCAAAGACATTGGTTATCCATCAAAAGTTAATGGACGAAGAAATAAACCACAAAATGCTATTCGAAGCTAAACATGAATAAGAATTTATTAATTTACCCTACCCAGTCAGTCTACATCATTTGTTTTTGGGAAACATAGTAACCACAAAAAACAATTGTAACGTGCATGTTATTCTTCTAAGAACTTTAATCCCTTTGGTGGCAAGGTATGTTGAATCAATCAGCAATAAACTGGCAGACAGAGAAAGAAAACTTTCCACACAGGACTTAAATTATATCATCTTTTGATGCGGAAAAATAAATTTCCCAAAGAAACACAGTTCACATTTCTCCACGTTGAAACTTCCTCCTTATCACTTATGTTCTGATCTTCATCCTAGGAAATAAGAAGAGTGGAAGTAAACAAAAATACACGTTGCACACACATCCATAAAACAATAATATAATTTTTGATCCTAGAACTGCCTTGATGACGATCCTTTACTGCAGTAGCATTGAAGGTTTCTCAAACAATAAAATTGGGTATGAAGTTATGCTTTTCGGGATCTCCTCAATGCTATAATCTTGCATATGACATTCCAAAAATAGTATCGTATAAGGTAACAGAAACCTAAACACAACTCAGGTCGCCCACCAAAAATGGAAAAAGACAATACTTTTTAGAGATATTCTAATGCCCTAGCTTATGCCAAACTAATAGCCTATTAAGAAACTGCTCAAGAATCCATAATCAAGTGATGGCAAGTAGTCAGCATAAAGTTTATGTGTTCGAGAACAGTAAGGACTTATATTCCATCAACCGAAATCTACTTCTTTTATAATTACAAATTTTCTTCCTTAAAAATGTTTCCTTTTAAGAGAATCACAATAACCAGTTTTCTTATATTTCAGCAAGTTTCCTTTTCTCCCTTTGAATATTTATGCTAATGATTGATCATCGCAACAGTGAAGTAAACTAAGCAATGAAAGAACCGAAATAATTATTGTGACCATTTTTAATTGTAGATATTATAGTGAATAATTTTCCTATTTCTCAATCGTCGCATATCATTAATGAGACGTATCATAATCAAAACTATTTAGCTGGCAGACCATAATGTTTTCCACAACAATAACTAATATAAGTCGATACTAATCTTAACTCATTATAATTCTTAGGATTGCTTATTGTATCATTATCAATTGGTGATCATCATATTCGCATCACATTATTTCCAACCAAAACAAAACAACCATCACTGAAAAAGCTCTTACTTAAACATCAGAGAAATCGAGAAACTAACAGGAATTCAGCTATTAAAAAATTAATTAACTTGATCCACTCCAAATGACTAATGATTACCATTTGGCCCGAGCAGTGGGCTTGAGCAGGGATGGCTGTGGAGCACTACAGGGTCCCTCGGTGGCAATCTTATAAAACCCATAAAGCTGCAACTGTACCTCATTCGACACATTCTGCGCTGCGCTATCGGCTGCAGTGGCCGCCACAAATGCCGTGGCAGCACTGAATGCCTCGTCCAATTCAGTGCTCTCCACACCCTCCCAATCATCGTCACTGTCGGTAAGATCGCCAACAGTCGAACTCTCACGCGCTAATCCCTCATTTTCACCGATCAAAGGCTCGCTTTCTCCCAAACCCCTCGATAACGAAGTTACGGTTTCCTCTGCGGGCTTGGATGCAGGTTCCGGTGAAGCAGAACGGGCAATTCGGAGATTTTCATCGCGGAACGCAAAGATTACAGAGAACAATTTAGCAAGTAAAAAGGAGAAAATTACACCAAAGAATACAGATTGAACGAATTGTTGCCACTCAGCCATGATTATGCATATAAAAAAATCAACCGAGTTACACTTCGAAATATAAACAAAAAGAATTGCAGGGAAACCCTAGAAATTCCCTTTTTTTGTGTTTCCACGAATTCAAAAATGAATTACCCAAAAAGCCAAAAGGCAAAATTCTTAACAGATCATACTGTAATTGGACCCGTGTGATCACAATTTAAATCTTTGATGATTTGTGAAATTTATAACAATTCAAAGGCAGTAAATTAAAACATATTTGAATCAAAATCATATAGTATCAAGTGGAGAGATTATTTTGCTGGGGTCAAGAAAAAGTAGAAAGAGATTGGCAAAACGATTTTCCTGTTATTCCCTGTTATCCTCCTTTTTTCATTTTTGATATATAAATGGATTATTTTCGAGTTAATTATTTTATTGGTCATTAAACTATTTAGGTGCAATTTTACTTAGTAACTAAAGTTGTAATGAATTTGTACAAATCTTAAATTATTGGTTGGTTTGATAAAGTGAATTGTGAGCATATTACCAAAAAGAAATAAAAAAGGAAATGTTCCATGTGAATCAGTTGATAAGAAAATCACTCTCTAATAAGGTCAAATTTTGTCGAAGTAAACGTTTAAGCCCCTGTTTAAGCTCCATTATTTCAAATTATGACGAGAGATAATGATTCTTTGGAAAATGTTTGATTAAAAAAAAGTTCTAAAATTTATGTGTAATATTAGTTTATTAGAGAATGTGTGATTGATAAGAAACATGACGTAAGCTTGGATGTTGATTTTTTCAATTTGATGTTTTCTTGGATGCTATTATTGAATTACTGATGTCAATTTTCTACCAATTGTCTAGTAAAATTACGGTGTGAGTACCAAATTACATCTTTTAGTCGAGAAAATTCCTCCAGATTAATCCGAGTGAGGAAGGGAAAGGTTTTTCCTTTTCTAATCTTTCTTTAGATTTAACATAGTTTTAAATTATTATTATTTTCAGTATATTTCCACGTTTATTATTTTGTGAATTTAATTTTGGGGAGAGTTTTTTTTCTCCTTGGAACTTTGCCTGACTTCAATACAGGCAATTTACAAGGACCATTTTGTTATGAAAATTAATCAAGTGCAAAAGTGTGAAGAAATAAAAAAAAATTAAGGCCAAACTAAACCCTTGTTTGACGACCATTATTTGAGAATAATAGAGTTTTGAATAGTGATTTTTAGGATAATGTACGATTAAAAAGTAAGTAAAATCACCCCTTTTGGTATGTCGTCATAATGTGACCTTTTTCTAGCAGTATGTTAGTTTGTTAATATGCGAGAAGTTAACAAATCACCCCTCGAATCCAGGCAATAATATGATGGCGAAGTAGAGAAAAGAAAGATCCCCTATTTGGTTCATTTTCATATGGTGCACTGTCCGGTTTTCCCTCAAATCTTATCTCAATTGAGCTAAACCTTAACTTAGACACAGTTTCAGTTGTCTGAATCTGAATCTTGCAAGTTGCATCGTTGATCATTGTAGATCCGTCTTAGACCTTGTTCTCTTCCACATTGTAAGCATGTAGCATGCATCCCGTATACGTAGTTGCTCTTCCAAGTTGTGTTCGATCTACATCTACTATCCTACTGAACTCGTTTGGATATGTTTTTGGTTTTCTTTCGATATGGTCAGACCGCATTGTCAATTTTCGCACTGTTGGTGGTATATCCAGAACTTTTGGGAACTTCTCATTCTTGCCATTAACGATGATCCTTGCATTCTTGTAGAAAATTGCTATCTTCGATGAAAGTCCTCTAAATACGCGAAAAAACTGGCATATTTTCTCTACAAAACCAACAATCTAGTTACATAATACAGACAAAGCAACTTCTATAAGGTTACCGCCTGTGGCACTGGTTGGCTCAACGTCATATGAACGAGAAAATGCAGGAATATCTACCATGCTTCACGCTGTACAGTTCAGACACAGAAAATATCTTAGTGGTTACTCTAACATGAGGAAGAGAGCATGTTTGGCTAAACTTAAAAATAATTTAAATTACTTTCCTGTCACTTGGTTTCCAAGCATATGTGAATAAGTTTGTTTTTACTAGCTTTTAAACAACAAAAAGCATGCTTGAAAAGTGTGTATAAATACATAAAAACGAGTAGTGGATAAATGGATAATACTTGTGTATCTCTCAAAATATGTGAATGAAAAGTGACTTGAGTATTTATATATAATTAATAAATATGAGCCAAACATAGTCAAAGTTACTTCTCTTACTTTACCATCCATACAAGTTTTAAATTTTTTTAATAAATTATTTTCAAACTCATTTACAAGTAACCTTATAAGCTCAGCCAAACATGCTACACAGGGCAGACAAAAAATCTATCAGACCAGCTAACATACCACGAAAAAACGTTCCCCCACAATTTTCCTCAAAATAAATTGGGGCCACTGGCCGGGCTCTCCTAGGTTCCACTGTGACGACTGATAACCAAGTGAAAGATCGAGGGAACCTTCATAAACCTGCATATACAGACGTGCATCTCGTATTGGCCTCTCTTTGCGCGTAAATCCAATTCTTTTCTGGGCCAACAGAAACAGACTTTGTGAATAAACAAATCGAGGGATTGTTGAATTAAGCGAAGTAACCAATTGCAAATAGTGCATACCCTAGTTTTTAATCAGCTGCAGTATTACAAACTTCATCGACTGAAAATCTGAACTCACCCACTGGACGACTAGTCTTCCACAGTGATACAGCAATGTCGATGGTCTGGGCTGGGTAAACAATTTTAATACTTTCAAAATCAACTTTTTGTGCAATGAACTTGCTGCACTTGACCAAATTGATGAATCACTTAAACTGGTGACCATAAAAATAGAACATATCCAATTTCTATTGTGATCCTGCAAACTCGTATTAATGGGGCGTCGGTAACCCATAATTGTGGTACGATCTAATTCGTCCATCCCATCCTGCAGTAACAATCACTAGACCCCAGGCATGCGAAGTGGATGAACTCTTGCAAGAAGTCTTGAAAAATTTGTATTGAGATTTACACATTTGATACAGCCCAGTACGGGGACTAGACGTGGGTAGCTTTTCCTCGGGCCAAGTTGCAGACCCCTTGGGGCTGGAGTCCAAGATAAACTCTTGGCCCAAAGAGAAATGAGTCGATAACTTAGTTAAACTCTCTTCGAGTTTGCTCGATTTGAATCTGTCCTCCAAGTTCCCTATATTTAAGCCAGACCAAGGTATTGCCACAGAGGCGTTAGACGAGAAACACTCGAATGATCTAATCGGTTGCGAGGCAGAACATGATTCCTGATTGTAGTTCCAGACGTAAACATTAGAATCCTCAGACACCGAGACAACGTGCTTTCCATTTGAGGTGAACGAAGCAGAAATCTGGTTCCCAGCACCGCCTAGGCATATAGACAGTGTGAGGGTATTAATCTGAAAAAAATAGACAGACAAGGGAGGACTAATACAATTCAACAAGAGCCCACATCATATCATTCCTTGAGGTAATACACCGCAGAGGGAAGCACTAGTTGCTTACCTTTGTATCTCCCAACCACATTCATCCCACTAAGAATTCTAATTTGTGAATCAGCACACGTGACCAACACTTTGCTCCAGTCTTGTGGGACAAACTGCATTCATGGGGCATCAGATTAGAATTGAGTTGGATCGAAATAAAGGTTTTATTTCATCAAGTGTTCTCATCGCACTATAATTATAGCTTCTCATTAAAATAGAAGGGTGATAGGCAACTGATGGTAACCTGTAATCCAGTTATCCTTTTGCTGGCCGATTTCTTTTTACTGGTTAAGCACATCTGCTCTTCCAGTTCGAAGTGATTAGCTTAGAAAGAGAAAAGTCAAAACCAGTTATCAATGTTTAGTCCCTACTAGTGAGTTTCACTTTCAAAGCTAACTTATGGAATAATAGTAAGAGAATCATCTGGACTTCACGAAGAAATCAAAACCTTCAAACATTACAGAAGGATAAATAAACCATATAAGGCGAGCAATTGACCACTATTTTAAGCAAAAACATGTAATAATCCAAAAATCTCTACAAATTACCCGATATAATAAAAAAGCGACACAAGCCTGTGATTGAGCCAATAATACCACCCTATACAACAAAAAAGGAATTATTCCATTAGTATGTCTTATAAATTTATGAATCCACATTTCCAATAAAATACTGTGGCATGTTGATAAGACGGATTGGAGACAACTCAACAGTATCAAAGAAGAAAAAAATAGAAGTCAAAATCTTATACATTGTGTCTTCAATCCTATCCGAGTACTGTACCACAATTATCTGTAAAGGAATAGACAATCAACAGACCTGCCCATCAGGCCTATAAGAAACAGCAGTAATTATATCTCTTATTTCAGTCCAGTCGACAACTTGATAACCGCTGATTGTCCAAATCCGAACTTTTCCGTCAATTGAACCACTGATGAAGTAATCGTCGTTAACGGGGTTAAACTGAATGCAGGTCACTGCATACAATCAAATTCGTTTTTAGCAAAAAGGAATCAGTACGTCAAGACCAGTTTTGATGTTTTTCACAAGCTGAATCTGATAATATGACTATATGCAACCGTTTACACACCATAATCACTATGCAGAAAGACCTTGAGACAGTGCTCATATCCAACCCGCCACAAACGAACAGTTTTGTCAATTGATGAAGAAAGCAGACACTGCAAGAAAACAGAGTAGTAACATATAATATCATTCGTTTCCAGGAAATTTCAAAAGAAAACCAGCTTGATTGCACGTAGAAAACTTACATTAGTTTTCGACCAAGAAAGATCCAAAATGTCTCCGCTGTGACCTACAAACACATGCAGTGGCCTCTCCAAAATCCGGAAAACCTTTGGAGGAAAGATGATACATGCCGAGTCTTGTGGTTTCCTTAAACTCTTCAATTTTTTAGTTTTATATTCTTCCTTCATGAGAGATGCCAATTCAGAAAGATGGTTCACTGAGAAGTAAATGCAAGATTGATCTACATCTGGAATATCAGTATCACTCGATCTCTCATCTTCCACCACTTGCCAAATTCGCACTATCTTATCTTCACCAGCACTACCCAGGTATTGTCCGTCAAGACTAAATTTCATAGTAAGGATTGACCCTTCATGGGCCTCGATATCTTGTCCAGTGACGAGTGCTGAGAGTTCTTTCAACATTTTCAGTTTATGGTGAACCCTAACTCTCTGAATCTTGGTCCCCTGAACTCGACTAGGGCAACTAGATCTAAAATTATCAGCTCTCCCATTCCCACTCATCATGCGCGTCAAGGAACGGAATCTACTCAACCAGCGAACTTTTACTTTATATATTGTTTTCGAAATATTTCCATTGATCTCAAATTCTGTCTCCCGAAGTTGCTGAACTGAAGGAGACAGTCGATTAATGTTCTCAAACTCTCTGGATATCAACACTTGGTCCAACCCTGCAACTCCAACAGCTCTCCGCTTGCCATCCCCCACCAAATCATCAACATTACACTCACGTCCATCATTTAAATTCTCGTTTCTACAAATAAAATCTTCAGTTGGAGCCACTTCTCTTATTAAATCCAAAACACCAGCGGACCAACTTGACATACAAGAACGGCTAGAAGAAAATTCATCTTCAAAAATTGAATTTCTTAGAACAGACTCACTACCTTCTATTATTCTATCAATATCTCCCCCGAACACGCCACATTTACCATTATTATCTACGTCAAAGGAATTGTTTCCTTCTAACCTATCTAAGCCCATTTCCATCCATCCAAAGAATTTCCTACGTCGCTCCCTCACACTTTGAGGGCTCCCAATCCAAAAATCATATTCACAATTGTTAGCCCCAACATTATCAGAATCAGACTCGGAAGCTGATGCAATGTGCTCTGATGCATCAAAGAATCGAAATTCTTTATCCTCGTCACTGAAGCTACCCATGAATTCTCGGGTTCAACCCATAAAAAACAGAAACCCTGCGTCAAGGAATCGAAAATCGAAGTACTAGGCAATGCTGAAGTAGTTATCCAATTCAATATAAACCTTTCATTGAAAACGGAAACACGTGTAAGGTCAAGAAAGAAATAGTCGAGTACACAAAACACAAGCCCAAGAACAAAGGTTAAAGTAAAATAATATACAATTAAAAATCCCAGTATTACAGCTAGAACATAAACAATAGAAGCTCCGACATGGATCCCGATCCAATCCCATTGAATCTGGTCTCTCATTTAACACAATAGAAAGCAAATATTATTTTCCTCGAACTACATGATACGCATTAAAAAAAATTAACCCATTGTCAGGATAAAGACTTTACGGACTCGCAAAATTGATTAAATTTCAATGAACGTATAGAATATGACAAAAATTCATCAACATACAAGTGACTTCAGGTTCATAAAAAATTGAAAGAAATATAATATTTTTTCTCACGTGGGTTTGATTTAATATTATGAGATTGAAGAAGATCCGAAGGTATGGAATTGCAGGGTTCCCGTTTGGCGTCTCCCTCTCTCTCTGGAGAGGAAGCAAAGAAGTGGAGTGACCATACAAAAAAATAGGCAAAGATCAAGAAACAGTAAATTAATGGAATGGAAATGAGGTTAAAAATTCGGAATGAAAAAGGAGAAATTGAAATGGAAAAAGCATAAAATTCCTTGATATCCGTGAATTAATGGACCGATAAACGAGATTTTGAGATTTGCTTGCGAGGGTACGTAAGAGTACTGGTAACCTCTACTCATTTTTTCCCCTCCTCTTTTTTACCTAATTATCTTTTTACTTCCATGTTCAATTTTCACTCCCTCCTTTCATCAACTCTTGATACCAAACATAACCTTGTATTTTATTTTCAGCATTAAGAGCGTGTTCGATCATATTTAAAATCCAATTAAAATTAAAAATATAGTCGTTATTGGATCTCACTCGTTTAATAAAAGTCAACAATAACAACTAATTTTTCACTTTTAATTTCTACCGAACACGCCATAAATGTGTGAGAGAAGACAAAAAATAGATTGGTAGTGAATTACTCAGAATTGATGCATGATTGACGGTAAAAAATTTAAAACAAACTTTGCATTCATGAAGAAGTCGTTTCTCCTTAGTCAATTGAGACTTGCGAACACGTTTAATTGAATCTTTTATGTTACTTATTTTGTATTAAAAGATTTGAATATCTATTGTCTACATAAATTATATTCAATTATTTTATAGAGAAATTGTTAATTTAATTTTGAATAATTCCAATAGGAAACCTTTGCCAAATTTTATGTTACACGTTGATTATATTATAATCTGCCAAAAGAAAAGTAGAACAAAAAAGGGGAACTGAATTTTGATAATTTGTATAAATATTCTTGTCAAGAAACGAAAATTAAAAATCCATTCTACTCAAACGGGGAATTTTGACAGAAATGTTGACAGTCGTGCATTCATTGGAAGATGGAAAATTAAAAGGAAAAAAAGGCAAATCACAATTCGCCACATCAGCTCTATCAACTTCCGTAGTCAAAAATCCATGTTTGAGTAGCTTAAATCTCGGTTCAATACTATGGTCACCCATGAACCTATTTATTTCACGTCTCAAAAATGTAAATTGGACTGGATCGTTCAATCCACGTGAATCCCAATTCAATATATGCGTTCCCGTGCCAGTCAGTTGGGATGGAATGCTCGTGCTTGCTGTCTGCTAATAAAAATCAAAGTGTCAAACCCCAAATTTTTGACGCAGAATATTCATTCCAGTGGTTGGTTAGCTAAATTCTTCATTGAGACTAAACCACAATGATTTTCCTTTTTGCGTGTAGAGAAAATTTCTTCAAAAATTTCCATCACTGACCATCGTACACATGTCAAGTTTTATTGTTTAGTAAGTAAACTTTGTATATTAAAATTTTATCGAAAATCTATAATAAATATTATTTATTGAATAATTTTATTCACGATTAAAGATAAAAATATAGACCAATTTATAAATGTTTTGACTACTCTTCTTAACATGATATCAGAGTCCGTTAAGCTCCAACGAGCAATTTGATCCAAATAAGACTCAAAAGAATTGAGCACACAGATTTCAAGATTGATTAGTTCAAACAACCACCATCTTGAGGGGCATGTTAAGAGATAGAATCTCATATTGAATAAAGAAGAAAACATAAACCAATTTATAAAGGTTTGAGCTACTCTTTTTAACAATATTGACTTTTTAAGATAGAACCTCAAATTTTAACCGCGATAAATATATTTTCACTCTAATTCATTCAGGAAATTGTACTTAATTATGTTGAATCGGGATGATTACACTTTAATTATAATTAGAGTAACTGTGTCCAATTCTACTAATATAAATTGATTATATAATAGTCAATAAATGATGATTATCAAATGTAAATGTTAAAATAAAATAAAAAAACAACTTTGTTGAAATAAATACCAGCATACTTTATTGATTGGTAAATCATTGATTTTCATCAATTCAAATGACGAAAATAGATAACGTTACCCAATCAAATAAAATTGAATTACAATTACCTATTTGAAATAGAGTGAAAATATAGTTGTTGTGAATGAAACTTACTCATTTATTGAGCTCCACGATAGATGGCAATTGTCATTAAAAAATAAAAAAAGAAATATGGAATCTTTTTTATTATTTATCAATTCAGTATTAAAAAAAAAAACCCCCCGACTCCGCACCTTTGAGTGTCGTCTAAAGCACCATTAATTGAGCTCAATGCTTTTTGGTCACAACTTTTAACATCATGGTTTCTTACGACAAATCGTTTTAAGTATAATAAATCACAATATTTTAATTCAGCTAAAACAAGTTATGAGTTTAAAATATTATAATAAACTTTTAATAAAAAGAAAGAGATCAATTTTTTTTTTATGTAAATTAGAATTTACATTAACATTTAGGTGCTTGGCTGAATACGATAAATAGTAACCACGTCGGAAGGTAATAGTAAATATGTAACGGAAGTAGAGTGCTTGTCTGAATATGATAGACAGTGAGTGGTATATTAGCCCCCACAATATTTATTTATTTATACTACATTTTAATTATAGTTAAACTCTTCAATCTTTACTGATTGTAGCAATTGTTTCCTTAATTTTTTTTCAAATTCTTATTTTCAACTTTATATTAATTAATGCATCTCGTCTTTGATGATGATTTATGTCAAAATATTTTGTTTTCATACTTTAAAGCGAGGAAAAATATTTTTTTCGTATTTATTTATCATCATGGGGCGGGAAAATAAGGTGTTATACGTTATTTCAACAAACTATTTGGACATAAATTATTATCAAATATAAAAATGTGTTAACTAATGAAAAGTTTGAGGATAAGAATGTCATGAAAAATTCTTAGGAAATAAATACTATAATAAGTAAAGATTGACAACCTCAAGTGTAATTAAAATGTGGTGTAAGAAATAAAAATGAGGGATAATTGCACTAGGAGCTCCAAACCTTTGAAATATTAGCAAACTTTTTTCAAACATTCAATCATTGCAGCGTGACCCCTAACATTTCCAACTGTTGCATGTAATACGATTCGTACCAATCAATTATGTAAACAATCGTGCTAGATTTATAATTTTATTGACATTATTGTGAGGGGACATATTTTACATGTTGATCTTAAGAACACTTTAAAAAATCAATGGCATAGATTTTGACAAGATATGAAGCATAAAATCTTATCTACAACTACTTTAATCCTTATTTAAAATTATTAGAATTGCATATTTAAAAGATAAAAAATTAATATTTCTAAAATTACGTAAAGATGGTGAATTTTATAAGAATAACATTTTTAAATAATTATGCTTTTTAAATTTCTTTTAAAGATCATGATTCAAAATAAAGTTATAATTGTATAAGGCTAAGGAGTTCGACTTATAAAATTATTTCCACAATATAGATTACGTGAAGTTGAAAATCGTTACTTTTATATAAGCTCGTTACTTGTTAACAATTGTCAAGAGCTTATTATTTTGAGTGTGAGCTCCTTCACTAGGGATAGTCTTCGAGTTATCTTTGATTCGCTACTTGTTACCAATTCGAGAACTATGAAAGTCTCAAAACATTTAATAAATTATTACAATAATAATTTTAGAGGTGTTATCAAATTAAAGTCTCAATCATGCAACGACTAGTGATCCCATGGGACAGAACCTTGTTCAAAGAATCAACATGTTCATATGTCTTGGTCAAAACTGAAGAATTCCAAGTGGAGGACTATATGATGTCCAAAAATAAAAGTTTGTTTGAAAAGTATTTATAAATATTTCACATATTTACAATGAGCTATTGCACTCTTTTTTTTTTCTCTTTTTTTTTCATTTTTTATTTCCCAATAAAAAATAAGTTAATTAGAGAAGGAAGACACGATTAGTGCCATAGGAAATATTTTAAATATTACATCCGAATGTTTAAGATGGTAGAGGAATTTCGTGCACCTATTTAAATGTTTCCAACACGTACAGACTAAATTTATTTTTGATCAAACGTCTAACACATTCACAAATTTTTGAAATGGTGATGACAAAAATTAATCCAAATTATTTTGTTCGACTCTTTTCATTTACATTTTTAAATAATATTTTCAATAACACAGAAAATATAATTAATCTCTATTAATAAACTTATATATATATATATATTTAAATAACTTTAGGAATATCTAATAAAATCATGGCTGTCCAATTGTGCCAAGTCAATCAACTATAGAACAATAGTAAACACTACTAAAGGCCCTTAAATTTGTGATAAATTGCCCTTTAACTTTTTCTACTCGACAACCATGATAGGCAACCTATTTTGGCCTTATTATATTTTGATTTAGTAATTTGCAACGTAGTCAAGTCACATTTTAACGTCTAATCAGGGAGAAATCAATGTCACATTTGTCGTGCAACTTTATTTTTGTTAATTGTCCGCTTTTTTGCCATACGATAGCGAACTTATTGTCAAGCTTTTATAATTTCTTGATCATGACTTTTTAACTGCACTCACTTTTTTATTTGTGTATACTTTTATCCATCGTTATATTCGTTTATTTGAATTTGATCTACAACTTCAAATTTATGGATGGACTTAAAATTTATTGATACACTAGTTTTAACTCATCAATGAGCTCGATCATCAAAGACCAATGATTCGCTGCATACTTGAGATCAAAATTAAGCGCTATTTGTTGAATTAAGACTTTTCATCGTGCCGACTTTGTTCATGACGAGATCTTAACTCTATTACCCAACTATGGGTGTCTCGTTGCGTTGCTTTAGTCGAGTATTTTGTTTAGCATTGCAACCTGGTTGACCTCATTGTTACGTGAGCTCGTTATTTGGAAATGGAGCTCCTTTGCTATTTCGAAATCAACCTTTAATTATGACTTATAGCAGCCACAATATATATCACATGAGAATGATTTATAAGTGAAAAGATCATTCATAGTTGGTATAAGATTTTCTAGATGAAAGTCCAAAAATAAATCGTGCAAACTAAGTCTAAAGTAGGCAATATCATATCAAGTGAATTAGGATGTTAGAAATGGTATCAAAGCCTAAATTTAGTCGAAAGCGCGTCCAACGAGGATGTTGTGCTTCCTAACATGGGGGGACTATAGCAATCACAAAGAAAATGAGGCTAATGTATAAGTGATCGCTTCCAACTAGTACGAGGTATTTTGGGTGAAAGGTGAAGTACAAAACTGTGTAGATTAAGTTTAAGTGAACTGAAACATCATACTTAAGTTGTCAAATTGAAAGACCACGTCATATTATATTGTAAATATCATTACAATCAAAATATTTCTTTAATTATTTGAATTCCGTGTATATCTAATGTGTGTATAGGTGAGCATGTTTGATCAAACCTTAAAATAATAGCTAGAGAAGTATTATCAAATCAAAGTCTTGTCTCACAAACATGTAATAACTAATGAATCCAACTAACAAAACAATATTACAGGTAAATCAATGTTTATATCTTTGTTGACATTCTTTCATATAGCGCCTTCATATTCTTTGATTTCCTCAACAATCTTTCACATCATTATTTAGATTTTGCTATACAGAAAGGATGTCAAGTAAGATGTAAAGCAAGATGTACATATTACTCCCAAAATGTTGATTAATTGGTATGTTGTTCAATAATAATAATAAAATCAACAATGAGCCATTACACTTTTTTCAAAAGTTGAGAGTTTTTAATACAATTAAAACGTAATACAACAACAAAAATACGTAATAACAATACAACCACAATAATGAAATCTAAAGGCAATTAAATTTGATATTAAATGCCATACATGTCCTTTCACTTTCTCTCCTTGCCAGCAATTATTTTATGATAGACAACCTATGTTGGCCTTGCTATCTTTTAATTTTAGTGATTTGCAACATACTCAATGTCACATTTTAATGTCGATAGGGTGAGGGAAGGCGGGGGGTGGGGTGTTGAGGACAAATTAATGTCACATTTATGGTGTAACTTTTTTCTTCTTCTAATCGACCCATTTCTCTATCTAACCACAGCTAGAATTGTCGGGTATCTATAATTTTTGATCAAGACTTCTAAACACGCTTCTCGCTTTCTTCTGTATTTTTACGAATTTATTTTGTACTTATGGCAATTTAAAATTAGACTTTAATAGATTTTGATACAAATTGATGGAATGTACGATCGATAAGTTGTGAATCCCATGAAATATGTGATTAAAATTATGATTGTTCTTGTGGTACATTAGGCGGTACATTAAGGTGTCCATAATGGACACCTTGCACCCTTGATGTACCCCCTAATGTACATCTATCATTTTTCTTAAAATTACTTATTGATTTTGACTTAAATTAAAAAGTATATATTTAATCCATATCAAATATAGGCAAGATTTGTTGCTAATGTCATGTGCAGATTGTTATAGTTTTAGGGTTCGTTTGATTGCAATGGTGGAAAATGAGTGTAAATAAAATGTTTTACGGGAAAATTTTTTTCTAGAAAATGTTTTACAGGAAATTGTAGTTAAGTGTGTTTGATTGGTATAATTTTTCATGGAAAATATTGAAAGTTTGGAGTCCATTTGACTTCATTTTTTATGAAAATTGTCCATTAAAGTGATAATATTTTCTAC
>CAIGRL010103795.1:0-10661 GCA_903798325.1 Fraxinus xanthoxyloides
ACAACTCGATAAAGTTTGCCTTCATTCTATTGTACATCTATCAAATAATTTCATGTTTTAACAAATATTCTTTTTAAAATTTTAACGGTAATCGTGCAACGCGCGATCTCCACTAGTAATGATAAAAAGGAGAAAGCGTGTTAAGGAGATCAATTATGCTAGATGTACATATTCCCTTACGGCATAATCTAGACAAAAGATAAAGATTGATGAGGGAAATCAGAAGGGATAATGTTTCATGTGGCAGAGTGTAATGGAAAATGTACACAAGAGTGTACGCTACAGTGTACATGTAGTGTGGTTGTAACCAAATGCAACAAGTTTCCTGTAATTGTATAGTTATGTTTTATGGACAGTTTGTCGTGTGAGATAGATGTCTAGATGGTTTTCACAAATAAGAAAAATAAGTTAAAATAATATTTGAAATGTTAAACTGCACATGACCAAACATGATTAGTTCTTATTTGGTTTAGCAAAAAATTAATAAAAATTTAAGTTAAAATCAACAATTAATTTTATCTCATGTTGACAATTATTATTTGGGAAAACAAAGTTTTGAATAGTGATTTTTAGGAGAATGTGTGAATAAAAATTATGAAATAATTTTTGAATTTACATGTAAAATATTTTCTTATGTGAATGTGTGATAAAAAATTAGTATAGTAAAAAAAGAGTTTGAAAAGAATAGTTGTTAAACAGAGTTTAATCACACATTTTATGGAACCATAACTTTTATCAACTTTTCAATCATAAATTTCATCCACTTTTATTTAAAAAAAAAAAAATAGAAATCTAGTTTTTAATAAAAATCAAATACGACTAAATAAGAGAAATATGGGTAAAGTTCATTAATTGTATTGTGTAATACTTTACCAATGATAAACCATTAAATGTGTGAAAATCTTTGAGAATTGATTCTAAGCCCCTTTTGGTAACCATTATTAAATAAGAAGATGAGTTTTGAATAGTATTTTTAGGAGAATGTATGATTAAAAAAAAAAAAAATCTGAATTCACGTGCAGAATATTTTATTCTGTGAATATGTGGTTAAAAATGATATTTTAATAAAAATAGTTTTAAAACAATGAGCACCAAATAGTATGTTTGTCTCTATCACTAACAACAATTTTAAAAGATTCTTTTTTTTATAAAGAGAAAATAAACAATAGATAACATTTTTAAATTTAAAGTCTGTAAATTATTTAATAAAATCATTGTAAATTAAGGATGGAGAGTTGGCTTGACTCTCTAAATTTAAAGGTTAAACCTACTCTCTATTTTAATAAGTTAAAATATAGTCTTAGAGCTTATTTTTAAGCATTAGTACATCTATAAGAGGCTTTTTAAAAGTGAACTATCATCTATTCTAAAGAGTCACCCACTCTTTATGATCAAATGCATTTAAGATATTTCAATTTTTAATGCTCAATTTATTGACTCAATTAAATATTAATCCATTTGTCCAACAAAGATAGACTTGTTTACCTTTTCACATAGATTAAGAAAATGTAAATAATATAATTGAAATACAAATTTTTCTTTTACTTTTCCTAATATAACCCTACATTAAATAATAATTTAAATAAGAGTAGTTAATATTTGTCAATAACAATTCATATTAAATAGGAGTATCTTAGAACTAAGAAATCAACTATACTACCAACAAGGAAAATGACATAATTTGGAACATACAAAAAGGGATACCAATCCAATCTTTATGAAACGGAGTGAGTATATACAACCGAAAAAAAATATATGAGAAAAACAATATAATAATATGAATGGAAGTTGATGAGAATAAAAGATGGGAAAAAAAATAATAAAATAAATAGGTAGAATAGTAAAATTAAGTGTTAAAGATAAAGAGCATGTTAAAAGTATTTAAAAAATTTTACACTTTCTTTATAGATGATCTCTAAATTTTAAAATATGCTTTTTAAAAATAGATTCTCTTAATGATACATTTAACTATAAAATAAATAGCATTTTACATTTAAACAATCTCTAGGAGGTGCTCTAATCCTAACATAAATTAGCAAAGGAGATAAAAGAAAATGACCAACATAAGATAAAATAAAATGTTTAGCAACCATTTTTCAAAAAGGAAAAGTTGAGTGACTCATTTGAAATAAGGTCCAAAGTCTAGTGTTCATTTAGATTTGAACACTGATTACTTTCTTCTTTTCATATATGTTTCAGTTTGCACAATAAAATGGTTTCAAATGCTAGTTTTAGGTTTTGAAAGCTCGGTAATATTGAGCCCCCTGTTTGAACCACATTAAAATTCTCATTCTCATTTTTATAATAATTTTCAACCACATTTTTCAATAAAATAATATTTTTTGTCACATCAATAACTTTTTGTTCTTTTTCAACCACACATTCTCCATCAATCTACCATTCCAAAATACATTCTTCCAAAATAATGCGGTTCAAACACACCCCGAGTTCTAAACTTCCATCTTGATAGGTGAAATTCGTTATAAGATGAAAAATCGATATGAAAATTGAGATTAGCAAGAAAAAATAACGGATGGGCCTTCCCAAACTAAAGGCTATCCACCAATCAGACCTGTTTCCGGGCCTTCGTGTTTTGGACTTTAAAAGCCCTGTCCCAATCCTGACCATGAACGGGCCGCCTCAAAGAGCATGTTAAATGAATTCAAGTCGAGGTGACAAAATAGATGGCACGATGAAATAGATTTTTGTGGAAACAATGAAAATAAGCCCACACGGAGTGGGCGTGGGCCAGGTCTGGGCTTTGATTGATCAGACCATTTTGACACGTCTACCTATACCCGATTTACTGCAGCTAAGTCGGAGTATATCACATTGCTAGTAGACTTCGGTCAGAAAGAGGTGTGCACTTGATAATAAGCAACGAAACAAGTGAAAAGACTTGAACACTCAAACAAGAAGGCTTATGTACTACAAGAAGAAAATGAGGGGAAAATTCTGCATTTATGTTGCACAAATTAGCAGTGCAATACAATGATCCACAGCGAAAAGGCGATAAGTTATTCTATGACAGTGATCCAGATAAAAAGATCAAAACTACAATGGCACATTGGTAAGAAAATCCCAAAGCTGCAGAAGCACAACTCAAAATTTTTATGGTGATTAAAGAACCATGCAGTTACCTCTCGGGTACAGCGAGAAATGTCCCGCAGGCCTCAAAATCTTGTCCTTTATTGTTCACAGGATGGCGGAAGACTCTGAATGCTGCAAAACTCGCACGAGTATCAACAAATAATTTAATAAAGCCTTCCCCGGCAATTGGAAGATCCACATAGGCATAGACATCCTTCTCCAGGCAATAGCTTGTAGTGGAAATCATATGTCAACTCTTCGCCTACAGCTATCTGCTCATAATGGACACAATTAGACGACAGCCTAAGACACAAGGCATGACTTGTATCAATAAAGCATTCGTAGAGCAGTTGCATCTCGCGTCCCAGTGATATGGGACATAACATGTGTATGGTTGGTAATTGGAATCGGACAAGACTAAATATAATAAACAACATTTCACTTCTTTTTATTTCTTGATATCATCCAGTTATATCCCACCCATCCCCACCAAATATACTAATGCTCAAGGAAAAGGAGGATTGCACTTACATCTCGAATGGCATAGAGGCCAATGTGTGCAAGATGACTATCCATGCTTTCAACAAGAACTTGGTGATTCACGAGATTTGGCGAGCAACTAAGAGGAAAAACAAAAAGAAGAGAGAGAGAGAGAGAGAGAGAGAGAGAGAGAGGAGAGAGAGAGAGAGAGGAGGATAATTAAATTAACATTATAGAATATAGTAAGAGGTATTGAAAAACACAAATAATTATTTTATCTCAAATTAAAAGGAGAGTTGCAAAAACATATATATTACCATTCTTTTCTATAGGTCGGTCAATCACAAGATACCATCCCTTTTCTTAGTTTTAAAATAAGGGGAGACGGGCACAAATAATTGCTTTTGTTGTTCTTTGGAGGGAGGTTTACTCTACAGTTCTCCCTCTTGTGCTGATTGTTTGTTTGCATTCTAACATCTTGAACCAGATACTCCAAGTTTTCAACATTAGTGGCATAAATGAAGATTAAAGAGTTGATTCTGATGTCTCCATCTTGAAAATACAGAAACCAAGAAGCGGAACTTGTCAACCTTGATAAACCATTGCATTTTCTTCTCAAAAGACAAGTTTAATATGCTCCTCTCATTATCAAATTTTAACCAATGAAACACCCTCATCTGGCCCGTTATGTACATGACCAGGCAAAAATGGAACAAGAGGCACCATTATTCCTTTTGAAAACTACAAGGATATCAACCAAAATGGATTACTCTTCAGGTTTGTCATAGTGACACTAGGGTATACCATGAAATAGGATACTTTATGGTTCAGAGTTCAATGCATCTTTTTAGGATAATAAAAAAATTTCCTTCAGAAACGTCAAAACAAAGTGTATTTCTCTTCGAATTGGAAATGCTCACAGACAATGTGGAACACTGGCAAAGTAGTTAAAAAATTATTTGTGCAAAAAAAATAATAATAAATAATAATAATAATAACAACCTCACCTGTGATTAATGAAACGTGAAATGTTTCCATAGTTTGTCGCATCAATCACATATGGAACTTGGCCTTCTATCAATCTGCTCACGTCATCAATGTGAGCATCGATCACATAAAAATACCTGCAACTTTCTTTGTCATACCTGCTTTTTGCAAACACAAAAAACACCAAAACATATGATGACCAAGAATTAAAACACAATCCATCCAGAACAGAGAGTTGGAGCAGAAAAGGTCTAATAAATAGGACAGTCAAACCTATTACGTCTCTCATTTGCTTCTTGCTCATCTATGACCTCCCCAATATACTCACACACAAAGGAGCCTCGAAGTATTGCTTCTCTTGCCCTTACTGCCCAACCCTGTGAGTCAACATTCAAATAAATGACAATACTCCAGCAAATTCAAAATAGATGGTCAGTTACCTTTTTCTCCGTTTTGAATATTTCCAACTTCACTTGCACTCCATTTTGCAAAACCCTATTCTGACAAGTTTTACTGCAGCAGCATCTCTGATTGCATTCATAAACTAGGTAGCCCTCCTAACAATTTAGAGACAAGCATTTCTATTTAACAGAGATCATAATTACAGCAAGAAGCACAAGAAGAACAGATCTATTCATGAAGCAAAAATAAACACGTATTTGACACAAATAAATAGCACCATCACAGAAAACACTGGAGCGTACAACCTATTGATTGATGGATCCATCCTACCACTTAACAATTCCATTAAGCAGGAAGTAACTATGCAGGAAGCATTAGAAGGAGATAATGTGATTATGCAATTCCATTCAATACAATGCATCTAATGTTTGGATGCAAACAAGCATTTCTTCAGCAAGGAAAATCTTATTTTGTTAATACAATTTTTTCATATCACCTCAGCCATAATAAAATGTGTTAATGGACTTCAGTGAAATCATTCATCTGCCAATAGCAACATTTGACACAACACAAAACCCCCAGAACAGTGGTTGACAGGAAATGGTATTCATAAAACTCCTAATGACTTTTAAAATCAAAGTCATTCCCTAAACTAAGTATGTCCCTAACATTTAAGACCAGATTAGAGTAGTTTTTTCTATCTATGATGTAGAACGGAAAAGAAATTTATGATATAGACATGAAAAGATGTGTACCTCAAGAATAATTCGACCTCTCTCATCATAGGGAAACCTGCCATGCATGGGCTTGCCATATATGTCTTTTGCATCTTCATAATCATTGTCAAAAAGATACACATGATCGCACATTTCAGAAGAGCACCTTGAATATGCACAAGCACACCCCAATTGAGAACTCTACAAATGAATGCAAGGAAGATTAAATACATCTTACTCAAAATGCATTTGCATTCAGTTAGCAGAAAACTGCAAATCCTAATGAGTAGAGATATTACTAAAAGAATAATTTTTAAGCATTTAGGGCTGTCGAAGGCAGCAACAAAAAGGGGTCACTCCAGCATGTATTTAATATTTAAATACTCTGGCACCAAAGACTAAATACAAGTCAGTATCAGAAAATAAGAATATTCTCCGAAAAAAATTTCAATTTTCAGCATGTGTCCGTTTCCATTGAGGAAAATGGTTTCTTTGTCAAGCCAAAACAGATTTCATAGGACAAAAAAAAAAACATAAAGCTAGTCGGATTTGGGAGTTGTAGGACAAGATACAATAGAAGCTCATTTATACAGCATCTGCATCATAATATGAGAACAAGAGATCAACAAGTTGCATGAAGATATACCCCTGCTTCAAGTATGAGGGATTGATCATGCAATGGCTTCGTGACGTAGGTGAAGCTCTCCCAAGGAAAGGAATATTCAGTAATTTGGCCATCAGACCCATCTGCATTCAGAAGACTTTCATCCACCACACAAGCTATTGGAACTGATTCCTGTCCGAAACTTATGTCATCACATAAAATAATATTTCTCTCCGCAAGATCCTGGGTGAAATGTCGGGAATCAATAACACAATGAGACTCATCCATTGTCCACTCATTGGTTACAAGGTTTGATGCAACAGCATTTCTGGTCTTGACAATATTGTCCGATGAGTGGACTGCCAAAGATGGTAGGGGTGGTCTTTCAATAGATGTGCACCCTTTGGGGCAAATGAAGCTCTCTTTGTGCCATTCCACTGGAATGTTATGCTCACTGCACAGTTTGGCAGCTTGAAGGTATATCCGTTCAGGCAGGATTCCATATTTTGTCTCCAATGAAGCTTGCAGGCTTAGCTTGCAGCAAGCAGAGCGGGCTATTAATAAGATCTCCGAGTTACTTGGCCGTGGTTCTGTTTTCTTAATTTCAGAAAACAATAGCTTTGCCACAGCTAAACATTGAGTATCCACTAATCCACTGAGATTGGCCGCCTCAGTTGCATTAGAGTCAACTGTAATTTCGGCTGGACTAATTGAAAATGATGCCTGCACACGTTTTTTCAAGTTTTGCACACTTCTATTCCTAATCCTATATGATGCTGAATTTAAAACTTTTTTAAATCGAGGACGAGTAAGTCTCCCCGATTTCAATTTCTGTGCATAAAATTGAATTCCCTTCTTTGTCAGGCGAGGACCTATGGAAGTTGGTCCCATATGAGCAGCTTGATGGTGGCGTCCAAGATCAGGTAGCAAATCAAATTTTAATCCACAAAACCTGCAAGTATATCTCCGGAGACCAGAATGACTCTCAGAGTTTATATTCTCTACGGGATCTGACTTGTTCGGCTCAACTCTCTGCCAAGATCCTTGGTCTTGCTTTTGAGCAGCAATTGACAGCTTTAAGTTGGAAATATGAACTGAGAGCACATGCAACCATAACTGCTCCGGATTCCCAAAATGGCTAGCACAAGGAATGCACTGCAAAAGCATGCACTGTTCAACAAATTGCACGTGATGCCTCTCCTGCACATGAGTTTCCAAGACCTTTTTATTAGTAAAAGAATCCAGGCAGATTGCACAAACATAGCCCCTGAAGAGCCATTGCGCTTCTTTTTTATGACTACCCATCCAGTGAGTCCCTAGTGCTTGGTCATCAAGAAACTTATCTGAGCAAATTTTGCACTTCATGACATTTTCACCATCTTCATCCTTATCATTACACACCAGAATAGGATTAGAAACTGATTCCACAACAGAGGAATCTTGAACGTTTTGGTTATCAGAAAATTGCCAGAGCTTCTTCAGCCTCTCCTTCTCACTGTGTACCAGCTTCATCAAGAACTCCCCGACTCTAATATCTTTGGAAGCTTCAGAAATGGCCCACTGAAATTGGACTTCCTTTGGAACTGGGTTTCTCAAAGATAGGATACTTTTGAAAAGCCTGTAAAAGAGTTCACAGGCTTGGTGCAAATGCAATTTTTGCTCCCGTGAACAACAATATTTCACAAGCTCAATAAACACTTCCTTTGATACTATCCTACTCTTGCCATTTCTTGCACGTTTGAGCCAGCTCGGTAGGTGGGTGTCGCAGTATAGTGAATGCCGTATAGGACTTTCTAAGCAGGGTTCACTAATACTCCCTATGCAGTGAACCATCTCATCACTTTTATTATCTTGTTGGGACTGACCAGGCATCTCACCTAAGCTGCTTTCATGGAGGGCTCCTTTTCTCATTAAAGATAATGGATCTACTTGGGCAGGAGCTTCAACTTCTCCAGCATGCACAATTTTTGTACGATATTTAATCTCTGAACTCATGAAACTTTCATCATGCCTCCTTTTAAGTCCATCACCAGGAGGGGTCATTTCTTTACTACTGTGAGGCCTATGTTTCTTACAGAAAGAAGTTCCAATTAGAGCTCGATGTTTGCATTTAGTACGAAGAACAGTGGTACCTTCACACATTGGTGGGTCAGCAGAAGGTGTTACTTCAGCTTTTGCTGAATTCCCAACAAAACGAGAGGCCAAATGCACACAACAATAGACATCCCCCTCGCTGGCATACCTCACACATTGCCTTCCTTTAGCTTCAATGAAAGCAGCACACTGTCGATTACGACTTCCAGGGTCTAAGGACCTCTGGGTAACATTAACAAGATTCATCTCCACATCTTTAGACTGAATGAGCTCCATATTCGCAGCCTCAGCAACAATGTTATCCCATTTGTTAGCTACGCAATCCGAAGACCCTGCCAGAGCAGCATCCACTGTGAAAATTTCATGCTTTGGAAGCACAGAACCTAATGATGCAGTGTTTACAACATCACGGCCATTAAAGAAACTAGAGTCAATTTCCACAGGAACAGCCTGATGTGAATTCTGAATGTCTACATGTGATGTATGTGTATCAGCACGACGAACTTCAAGCTTGGGCCTCTTCCTGTTCATTTGTAGCTCCATGGTAGGTGGACTATCATTAATTGGTTGGTCTGAGCCTCCACCAGTGGATATTGGATGCGAGATTGAAAACCATTTCATAACATCGTGTTTCCAGCTCTTCCACTCAGAGCCCAGCTCAACTGGTGCTGCTGCATTTGCAAGTGAGATTACCTCATTCCAAATGATAGAATCAGACAATTCCTACATAAGGAATAGGTTAGAGCAGTCATTGCTAAAATTTCAAATGATAAGCAATTAATTCATTGTCGAATGTTAAAGGATATATCAGTTGTTTTATCTCATACAATTCCTATTAATAAGAAACTAAAAAGTGCAGTTACAATATTCTAACACAAATTTCAGCATGTTTCCAACTCAACAAGGAAAAAGACAAACAAGGAGCACTTGGCATTTAGCCCAACCAAAAATACTTTTATTCTTCAAACAAACATGATTTAGGATTGGGTTCCATTATTCAACATCAGGTAAATTAAAACATTTTTGAAAAATTTTGCATCTCCGCCATATCCATGCACTAGCAACTTCAAAGTTCTAACAAAAAATAAAAAATAAAAGATTGAAATAAAAAATTACTTCACCAAGAAAGGGAGGTCAAAAGAATGAGAAAGGCGTGCAAAAGATCATGTCTTGCAAGTAAGACGATTCAAATCAGACTAAATGAACGATAAATCAAGACATACACACGTCCCTTCTTTGCAGGTACAAATGTTCACACAAGTCAGTGCAAGTTTTATCTTGACAATATTCAACCGTGCCAGAAAATCATATTTGACATTCCCACACGCTTGCAAAATTTAATAAAGGGTTTGGATGTGCTCCAGGCTGGAAATACTAAAAGGTAGCAATGAACGGTGATGCTCTTCTAAAGCCTAAAATCTCACACTAAGAACTTAAGGAAAAAGAAAACTACCCCTAGGCCCTACCCACTGGAGAAAAATGTAAAATAAGGTAGAGATGCATAACTTAAAATTATGTTTTCAGTAAAAATGGTTGTTAATTATTCTATATATCAAGCACAAAGATTTTTCAGGGAACAAATAAGCATAGTACGAAATGACTCAGAGTTGAAGAAATTAATGCATAATTTAAGAACTTATAGCACGGCATACATCTTTCAGCATTTCAATGCATTCAGCACTACTTGCGTCCTGGCATCGTTTCACCCAAGACTGCAAAGAATATTGCAGCCAATTTGAACTTAAGCAGTGCTGCAGTATCATCTGCAAAAGATAGAATAAGAGTTAATTTAGCATCAGAGTAAAATAAGTAACTGGTAAAATATCATTTTGAAAATTTCCCTTTTTAATATAAACTATAAATCTAATAATTTTCAACTTTGAATTTTACACAAGTCTTGAATCTTCGATTAAGTAGATAGTGCTCTCCCACAATGATAACACCAACAGTCTTCTGTCAGAAACCAGAGGAAACCAACCTGCTATGTTTCTATTTGAATAATCAAAAAGTAACATACTTACATAAGCTAAAACCAAATGACTCAAAATCATCACCGATGTGTTGAAATAAACATGATTATAGCTTAGACCCTGTTTAGCCCCCATTTTCTAAAATTCATTTTTCCTCAAACTCATTTTCATCCACTCATTTTCAAATTTTACTAAAAAACTAAATTTTAGCTAAACCAAACGGGGGGCTCAATCTGTACCCATAAAAATGTTAAGATTTACGAGTGGAATTGTATAGCTGGAAAAGACCAACATACTTCACCCAAAAAAAAATAAAAA
>CAIGRL010103877.1:0-18431 GCA_903798325.1 Fraxinus xanthoxyloides
CTTGATTACTCGTGCTTATATTTTCATATGACCTCTGTGAGGCCCATGCACTGATGTGCACATGCATTATCGCCAGCGCCCATCACAAGGCAACAGATGAAACCAACTCATTTTTTTTTGTCCCAATTTTTCCATTCACTTGCATGTTCGACTGGCCACCATCAAACCATGCAAATGAACCCCCACCCACCACTTGAAAATAAAAATACTAATAGATATGGATCACTTCTCGACAAAAGCAAGTCGATTTACATGCTGTGGTGGAAAAAAATTGGTCTCTCTATTTTCAGACAAACCAGTCACGGTAAGATTCAAAGAACCATGTACGAGTTTGAAGAAAGGATGTTCCAAATATTTGGTAGCGGTTTTTAAGCCAAGTCAAATACTATATAAAATGTGTGCGGAGTAACCCAAAAATAGCAAATATTGCTATACAGGCAGGATATAAAACTAATGAAATTCAATATTGCAATTATGTTCATGAAGGTTCTGATTTCAAACATCGTCCCAACTTATTTATGAAAATTATGACATAGAAGATGGAGGGTATCGAAAAGCTCTGTTCAACAACCTAATAAACAATATGAATAAATTAAGAAAATCACAGGCAACTACCAATCATAACACAATTGTCAATCTGATATTTAATTTTGAAATGGATCCTTTATGAGCTTAGTCAATATCTGAATTTAGGAATGACAAAAAAACTCACGGGCTTGGGCAGCTTGAACTCAACTCGGAAAAGCCCGAGCCGGGGCGGGCTCTGTTGCACCGAGTCGAGTCGAGGCTCGGGCATCAGCCCAGCCCGCCCGTGTATTTGAAAAAAAAATAATTTAAATTTAAACATAAAGCTGCCTGCTATTTTAGCTGCGTGCACGCAACTATTGCCTAGTCGAATTCGATGTACCTCACCCAGCAGGTTTTCTTTCTTTTCAATTTTCAATGTTTTTTTTTTATATCATGATTTGGTTTCCGAGCCTGATGTTAATTGAAATACCTACCAGCGTGAAATTGGTAGAACAAGAACTGTGGCAGAGAGAAGAGAAAGGATTAATTGGTATTCTGCCAGTTCGTGATTCTGCGGAGGCGGGTCCCACACTATCTCAAGGTGTGATTAACTTTGTCAAACGAATTTCGTTTAATGTTAAATTGAAATGCAGTAACAATGGTGACATGATAATTATACTAACTTGTTACCGAAAAAAGGTAACTTGAGATATGGTATGTAGGTCAAAACAGCAACCTTCGCTATTTTTTCAGTGCCATTTGTTTTAATTTTTATAATTTATTTAATTTATAACACGTATAAACTGTACAAATTTTAAATTCTTTAACTAANATTTTTATAATTTATTTAATTTATAACACGTATAAACTGTACAAATTTTAAATTCTTTAACTAAAAAATGTAGCTTTTGCAGCCAAAAATTTTAAAAAAAAAAGGCCGGTTGGGGTCGAAAGTTCGGGCCGAGCCTCATTATTTGGGCCGAGCTCGCCCCTGGCCCAGGCCCAAAAAAACTCAGCTGAGCCCGAGCTTTTTTTCTCGGCTAGTTGACATAGCTATTTGGATCCAAATGTTCCACGATTCTTCTCTCACTCTTTATCATTCACAACAATTATTTTACAATATGCAGATCGGGGATAGAAGCAAAACTATCCTCACAGATCTGGACGAAGGGTTCAGTTCAGTACAAAAACCATAAGATATGAATAACAAAATCAGAAGCATGATTTAAGGGGCAAAAAAAAAAAAAAAAATACGAAGTTGAGAAGGTTAATTGGAATTCAAGAATCCATTAAAGTTGGTGCACTGAATAAGACTTTTGCATTCATTTCCCTTTCAAACCTCCAAATGTAATTGAGACCTACCAGCAACTCAGTAATGGCAGCTTCAGCCTTTTCTTGATTTGCAAAATATAGAGTTTGTAGCAAGAGGACATTTGTTTTTGGCACCAAATTTTGCTGTTCAAAGCTCCTTTCACTTTGCCATTTGATCATGTTGTGTGCCAATGGCAATAGCCATCCTAATATCTTGCGCAAGGCTTCTCTCCATTCTGCAGCAAGAACTGGATCGCTGGCTGAAAACCCGACACCTTTCAATCTAGCCCTCAGAGAGAGTCGAATACTCTTTGGTAACATCGCATAAAGATCATCTCTTGCATCAACTCCAACAAGTTGGGGTGATCTTATCATCTTTTCCATAACGACGATCAAATTTGCATAGTGTAATGCAAGTGCTACTGCCCCTAATGTAGTTGAAGGTGGTTTAAGAATCTTGGAGTTCAACTCGAAAAACCCATGAGTTGAACTTATATTTTCTTGGAGTTTAGGGGGGCATTTCATCAATGGACCAGATACAAAGGTGAATGTATTTGGGTTTTCCGAAGGATAGACTGTGGCTGAGGCCGAGAGACTACGAGGAAGTGAAGTTGGATAACCGTGCCCCAGCCCGAAAACGACCTTGATCCTTGCAAGAATTGTGAAAATAGATCTAGCAAGCAACGATGCAACAGTGTCAAAACTTCTACACCATAAAGAATTTTCCTTTAGATACTTGATTTCTTGTCTTTGCAAAAGAAGTTTCTGCTGCAAATCAATGATCTTCTGCTCTTTGATTGCAGCATCATGATCTTTATTATTGTGCAATAATTTCTTCAATCCATTCTCTAGCACTACAAGCTCATCCATTTCTTTGTGGAGAGTGGCTGTTGCGGTAACATATCGATCCATTTTCTTGTTCTTCGCCTCAATATCCTTCAAACTGAGAAGCCAATTGTGAGGATCACGTCCCGTGTTAGCGAATTCATCGAACAAGTGATCAAATTCCCTAAGATTTGAATCCTCACACCTTTTACTTATCCTGGATAAAGATTCCGCAAGCAGCTTGAGATTTCCAACCATTTCAGCACACGCCACACCGAGTAAAAACGCATCATCGTTTGAAACAATTTTACGAACACCTTCCAGCCATACCGATTCTCTGCGAATTCGCGCTACATTCTTATCCGTAAGAGATTGCCAGAGGTGAAGTAGCTTCGACATAAGACTAGCAATCTCAAATGCCAAAACTCCAACAGTAGATTTCTTGATTATGGGCTTATTTGTAACAGGTGGGGTGGCACGTACAGCATCAAAACTATGTGATATTGTTTTTTTCACCTTGATCAACCATGTTTCAAGAACCATGATTTCTATATACAAGAAATTTTTAGATCGAGATGGGTTATGATTTCCGAGTGTTTTTGTTGAATTAGGAACGATGGCTTTGATGAAAAAGAGAAGTATATCCTCAAGGAGATGAAGTGGAGACAGAATTTCTGGAAGATATAATTGAAGAGTGGAACTGTTGAGAGAAACAGCGTGGGATGTTGAAAAGCACTACAAATACACTCATAAGCAAGAAACAAAAACACGCGCGCGCGAGCACAACATATACATACATACATACATCAACATCATATATGTGCATATATATAGTGAAGAATCCACATGCAATAAGAGGGAGTAATGCATTTTTAAGATATTAAACAGAAGAAAATTGTCTTCTTTATATTGGATTCCACTTGCCAGCAGAATTCCTCTATTTTCAAGACAATAATGGAAGAAAATGGTGTTAGTTTTCATTTTATGACATGTTTATGTTAAAGATTAAAGTCAGAATAAATAAGTATATTAAACTTTTAACTGTTCAGATTTTTAGACGAGATGTTTCAATGCAAATGTAAGCATCCAAATTTCACGTCTCATCTCGCTATCGATTATCAAAATTATGCACGTTTTTATGATTTTCATAAGCAAAATTGAAAACGGATAAATAAGTATTCTAATTTTTTAACAGTTCAAATTTTTAGACGAGATGTTTCAATGTAAATACAAGAATCGAAAGTTCATGTCTCATCTTGCTTTTGAGTATGAAAATTTTGCATGTTTTAGGATTTTCATAAAAAAAATTTGAAAAGACCATCACTAACATAATTTATCGGTAGAATTGAAAATGATTAGAAAAGAAAGAAAATACATGTCACATGGGGCATATTTAGCAGCGCTCAAGTCAAAAACTGGTCTAAGATGAATAAGTTATTTTTTAACATATTTGAATAATTTTCTTTTGTCGAGGTAGAATAATTTTTAGAGGAATACAAGTGGCATAAGGGAGAGAAAAATAAAAAATAAAAAAAAACCTTGGCAAACTAACCCATAATTTATCTGGTGTCGTCTTTCCAATGATGAAACTTGGTGCATTATTCATAAAATGGAAGCATCTCTAATAATTTTTCTGCATAAAGTTATTATTCTATTTTGTACAGCATTAATTAATTGTAGAAAAGTTGGAACGCTTTAACGTGCAATAAAACCTCACTTTTTGCTGAAAGCATCTAAAGTGTCAGTTATATTTGGAGGCGTTCGGTAGAAATTAAAATTAGATTTTTAGTAAATTGTGATAAAAAAAATTTGAAATGTGTGGTTGAAAAATTGTGGGACACATAAAAGATGTGGTTAATATTTGATTGTTTGACTTTGACTTGAATTAAATCAGATTTTAAATCGACCCAAACAGACCCTTAGAAATGAATGTATTAACAAAATTTTGTTCCATCATGTAATAATTTTATTACATCTATTGAGAAAAAATCTAATAAAATAAAAAATCTCCGATCTAAAAATAACTCTATATTTATTTGGTCTATTATGCATCTTTAACAAATTTCAAATGACCTAAATTTCAAATCGGCATCAATCTAAAGTAAATATCAGTTTCCACCATGATCAACTCCCACTATAGAAGATAAGACTATCAATACCCTATCAATCGTGCTACGTGTACACGAGCTCACTGCCCCCCTCACAATAGGGGGCAGTTTATTTTATTTGGGCGTGAGCTCCTCCCCTCATGTGAGAGGAGTGTAAACGGACTGGTACGAATATATTAATTCAAACTCTATTTACATGACCACTATGTAAATTGACTATTACAATTATTCTCATAGACACGCATAATTTTTAAGTATCGCTACTTCAATTTTGACATCAACAATATTTGAAAAATCCCTCAACAAATTGAAATGATCGTGTATCGTTTTCAAGTTATGAATAGAAAGAGCAAAATAAGTATTTGCATAAAAAAATAAAATAGATTAAATAAGTAAATTGTGCATCATTTGCACACATTCCTGTGCTAATGATGACGGCTAATTCTTGAGTTTGACTCTGCGATTCAATAACGGATACCTTCCATCATGCATGTGTGCGGTATGCCTGATCACTGTAGTTTGACCAAATGATGGCTTATTAAGAGAGTGTTTGATAAGGATTAAAATTGAATAAATTTAAGTGTATAATATTGATTGATAATGATGGATGACAACCATGTGTTATCAAAATCCTAATATATGATGTAGAAAACAGATTTTTAAAATGGATGAATATGATGATGTCAAATAGGATGTTGTCAACTAACGTTGTCAGCCAATGTTGTACATGTAGGATAATTCATTAAAATTAGATTTTTCGTAAATTGTGATAAAAGTTTTTGAAATGTGTTGCTGAAAGGTTGTGGGACACATGAAGAACTTTCACTTATATTAAAATTTGATTTTAATCCTTACCAAACAGGGCATAAATTTAAAAAACTGGTTTCCTTAAAAAAAAAAATTAAAAAAAGAATATATTGATTAGTTTCTCACGTTTAGGGAATGTTTAATTTAAAATTCAAGTGACTATAATTTGTGAATCCTACAAATATATAAATAATGAATGAAAAATAGTAGTAGATCCTAGGAAAGAATATGATTGATCAACTTAAATATAATTATTTTTTGTCAAATATGTACATAGAATCATCTATTTATTGAACAACCATGCTTGATTAATCTACTATCATTGATGAGACGGCGACATAGAGAGAATAAAGTATACATGTCACCCTCCGTCACTTAAAAATAAAGAAGAGATGCCTCTTTGGAATCCAAATTTTGTGGGGTGTACATACATGGATGACAATCTTGATAATAACATGTCATGTGGCCATTGTTATTGGACAATTTGGAAAACAATTTGTTTTTGCAACCAACAGTTTTTTTGACAACTCATACATTGTCATCCATAGTTGTACAATAAATTAATCATTGAAGTATGAAACAAGTGTAAGATCAATCTTTCTACGAGGTAAATGTAAGATCAAGTTAAGAAATATACGAGTAAAAAAATCGAAAAGATATGATCTCTCTCCACAACTTGTGGTAGCAAATGAGATAAAGAGTTTCACACTTCAAAAACATTTAAAAAATAATGGTCGAAGGGTTTTGTATGATAGGAAAAAGATGGCATTAATACTTGGGTTTTGCCTTCCATTTGAAGGGCAGTCAACACGATCCTTGCTTATTTTGTCGGTAAAGATATGGGCAGATTTTCTGCACTTTCAGGCATTCGATAGACAAAAAGAATTACCCAAATCCCACCATAAGAAAAAATGAAAAATACAGCTGCACCTCTTTTTTTTTACTTATTTTACAAATTTATTTTTTTAATGAGAAATGTTACTTGTACATTCTTTTTTACCACTTGATTTACATAATGTACAAGTGAAAATATTTTACACCATGTTGGACAAAAAAATTTCAAATCAACCTGTGAAATCTTGCCACTTGTACATTATGTAAACCAAGTGATAAATAAAAATGTACGAGCAGCATTTCTCTTTTTCAGTTGACAAGAAATGAATGTCTCCAAGGTCAAAATAGTACGGGTTTCAGGACTTTGTTGTGATAAAATGACATATTTTCTTTGAGGACACTTCTTATTATTAGCACGAGATAGATAGCTCGCAAGGCAACGACCTAGGCACCTCGGCAAATCTACATACCGGACAAAATGACAAAATCCCCTTGTACAATTCGTCTCATAAAATAATAAGTCTTGAGTTACATTTTAAAATGTCAATCTCGTTAAGTGAATCGTTCAAGTCCTTGTACAATTTCATTGTTTTTCATATTTAATCTCCATGAGATTTTATCCTAATTTTGTTATGCAAGATGATGTCTCATTTGAAAACATCAATTTTGAAATTCAACTACTTGTTTCAGCTTAAGTTTCATCCTCATAGTCAAGTACGTATATGTGAGTTCATGTATGTTCTCTCGGTTTGATTGTCCTCCTAACTGTCCTAAAACTAAAATTTTGATACCAATTATATTTTTGAGGTGTCAAAATTTTAGTTGACATAGTTCATCATTATAAAAGTAAAATAATTTTTTTTTCATTAAAGTTTTGATTCCTCTAAATTGTATTGAGGTGTTAAAATTTTAATGTTTACTTTTTTTAATCTTGTCAAATTCCATTGAATACGACATGCTAAACACGTCATTTACGAACAGTGACAAAGAGAGATGTATTTTACATTGTTAAATCACATGCACATTTACTCAAAACTATGCATTAATTAACATGTTTAAACTACTTATAAGTAGCTTATAATTACAATAAACAAGTGGGCAAGGAAGGAAAGACGAAAGGAGGTTTAACATTTGGTTTTGCTAAACGCCCGCGGGCACCGGAATTTGCATTACAATATTGACAAATTGTTGGAAAAAGAAGCCTTCCCAATTGTACGAATTACAATTTAAAACAACGATGAGATTTTGCACGTAACGATAAATTTGTCATTTTTTGAATGGTTTTTGTCGGTCTTCATTGATAAAGATTTTTTTTTTAAATTCAGTTCCTCTACGACGATGAACTCACAAACTCAAGGTGACAAAATTTGGACGTAGGCATCTACAAACGTTGGAAAATATTTTACTAATCAAGTTAGTTGATCTTTTATGGGACTAGACGCGATTTTGGTTCAATTAGTCTTCATTGAGAGGAACTGCTCACTTAGACAAGATCGACTAAGTTTAAAAGTTGATTACAAACATGTTTCAAAATACTGGGTGTAGCTCATTGAAATTAGAGCATCTCAAAGAGTAATGTCATCTAGCCCGATGTTTATCATTAGTCTATGACTGTATATTTTTTTTGTGTAAAGAGTAATAATGCTTTGGGTGTTTATATTCCCGCCACATCTTTCTATAACCAAATTTTAAGTACATTAAATTCATTGTCATATTAATTTATATCGTCAACTTTGTTTTCATTATATTATTATCTTTAACATTTCAATAACTAGCAAATATTGTCATTAATCATCACTTTCGTTAAAAAAATATTGTTATCGTGCTTTAAAACGAGGGACAAATATTTAGTCTTGAATTTTTAGTTTTTTTTTCCTTACTTAAAATTACGATGGACATATAAATCTTTTTGCTTCATCTTAATAATATTTTTGGATGGTAATCATCATCATAGATAACTTGTGTTGATTTGAGAATAAAATGATAAAAATAAAAAAGTTATGGACATGGACATGGATGTGATAATGAGTAAATGTTATTGACCTTTCATGCAATTAAAATGTGATGCTGATTACTCGATCGAGATAGCATTACTGTTAAATTACACAAAAGAAGCAAAATGAAATAGGAGGGACAAAATTGAGACAATTAAAAATATGGTGCTTTTGATAATAATAGAAAGTGCAATAAAATTCTCTTACTTTTTTAAATATGAATAGAAACTCTATTTGTTCCGAAAAAATATATAAACATATTAGAGATGAGCAAATTTATCCAAAATTCAACATATGAAAATGGATTTCTCCTCTTGATCACCATTTTTCTTCCAAATAACATAATTTTTCAATTTATTTCTCAATCTTCAAAGAAAACTTACTCCTCCATCTCCGGGCCATGAAATGTAAATTTTAGACATATAACTATATGGTTTCAATAGTTAGTAACATTATATGCAATAAATAATTAATATAGTGGCGTGATGCCATGGTCCAATGTTATGTGCCCCTGTTTTAGTCAAAGAGAAACATCATAATGGGATAATGTGGAAACTGCTGAGAGTAGTGATGAAGTACCTGTAATAAAAAGGCAAAACAACAGTAAAGGCAGGAAAAAAAAAAACTAATTGAGAATTTTTTTTCTTTATCATAGATGTGTAACATCCAATATCTTATTTGTTTTGTAACAACATAACTGAAGAAGTATGCTTTAAATTACTATTAAAAATATGAATGACATAATCTTTGCAAATCGAGATATCTGTTGAAGTACACTGCATTTAAATTCCCCATAATTTAAAAGAAACAAGTGTCGGAATATTTCCTTGAGAGGTTCCAAGTCTTGCTACCATTCCAAAACGCCAAAAAAAAAAAAAGAAAAAGAAAAAAAAAGGGATAAAGTCGAATCGGTGTTATGCAATTTGATGGTTCCTTTTAAAGTGAAGAAAATTCCTACAATTGTTTAGTCGTTGAGAAAGGGAAAGTTGACAAACAATTTGGAACATCTCCATATTCTTCTAGCTAGATCGTGCACGTATCTATCGAATTCCTTTGAGATCAAATTTCATCATACATTCAATATGATTTAACGTATTCTTTAATCTCTTTTATCTAAGTGACAAAGGGTTTCTCGAGGGAAAATATTATAAATCGATCGTTCTTGTTTTTCTTAAAAAGAATAGAAAATATGTATTTTATTCTCTGTCTTGCTAATTTTTTCCTAAACAAATATCTCATACGCATGTCAAGAAATTAGTGTGAATTCTCAACAAAAATGGCTTTATGATCACTATGGTTCAATTCACCTTACTCTTCTCACTTTATGGCCTCATAAATTTTGCACATTTGAGTACGGCTATAGAATCATTATCAGTAATGATCCAGAAAGTGCTTCACTTAGGATTCCAAAAGTGAACAATTATATTAAATATCCAGATGCCATCCAAATGAAAGGGATAAAATTAATGTAACTCAATGATGAACAACACTGTTGGTGTTGACTTTCTGAACTAAAGGATAGAGATATAGAGACAATATTTACAAGGCAAAATCTAATAGAATTAGACAATCGGTTTTAAATTTATTAAGAATAAAACCTAACTTTTGATATTACTGTACACATAATGGGGCATACCTAATTTTTTTCTAAAGCAGCCCACGTTAAGAAAAAAAGACAGTTCATCTGTATGTGAATTGTATTCACTAAGGACATTGACGACGGGGATTTTGTCCTTTTAAGGTATAAAAACATATGGAAAAAGAAAATATGAAACAAACATTTTACTTTAATTTGGTATGATTTGACTCCACCATTGGCAATATTAAGCCCCTGTTTGGTCGAGTTTAAAATTAAAAGTTAAAATTTAATTTTGATCATACATTTCATGAAATCCACACTTTTTCAACTACATATTCTTTCAATTTTTATCAAAAATATACTAAAAATTCGATTTTTATCTAAATCAAACAGACAACACAAAAGTAAGTATATCTTAAGTGCACTAGGGTCATGTTTGGTAGATATGTTTCAATCTTTATCACACACTACTAGATAATATAATAATCAATAATTTACGAACTAATGAAATATTTGGTAAGGTGAATTAGATGGTAATGAACGATATTAAATAAGAGAAACAATTACGATATTATTTATAATACTGATCAATATCGTAACATAACTAAATCGTACAAGAATAACTCATGTATTGACTCTTCAATGCATTTGAATAAATGAAAGGCTTTATTTTCATGTCGAAGTCACATTCAATTGCCCTATCCCTCTCAACAAGCTCTCTCTCCCAGTCATTTTGCTTGTTTTCTCCACTATTGATGAGACCTTAAGATCATTACAAGATCCCACTTACGAAGTGCTTTAAGAAATAAGATTACAAATAACAAATATAGACTTTATTGAAAGAAAAAATTTCACTTTTTTAAGCAAAAAATATTTAAATTAAAAAGTGGGCTTAGGGCATGACTATTAATCAACGGGCCTTTAATTTTGTGTTTCACTTTTGCAAGACAATCCTTTAAGGATATGGTCCCAAACAAACAACACTTAGAAACATCTATAAATAAACATGATAATGTACTAAATTTCCCTTGCTCCAATTCATTATCTATGTGCACGTGTGCCATTATCATTACATGTGTACACCAAGTGAATGATTCGGTCACACACACACATGCACGATTCTCCATGCACGCCGATGCACGAACGATTTAGATGCCTTTGCGCGCGCACACACACAAGATCAAAGATCATCAGTCAAGGGAATTTCACTTTGGGATAAAGGAAAATTACACTTTTTCTCAAACTATCAAGTTTTGTTACAACGGTGTGCCGATTGAATGTTTTTCAACAACTTGGTCCCTAATTTATAGATCTAGGTGTCCATACAATCTCGAGATAGAATCTAAAAATATGATAATAATAATAATAAAGAGAAAGGAGAATAGGAAGCAAATAGAAATGAAGATAAACAAAAGAAAAGAGAAGAAAAATGATATCATACATAGGAGATAGTAGTAAGTTTACGATTTACTTTTTCAATATTTTTAGGAGTTATCATTTTTTTCTTGAAAATAACACTTTTTACTGTAAAAATAAATTACTTATTTTCAAATATGACCAATTAAAATATTGATTTTAAAATTTATTCGTATATAAGTTTACTTATAACCGTCACTTTTTAATCTTAGCCAAACACAATATGGACCAAACTTCAACAAGTGCATCTTCTATAACAAAATAAACAACTAGGTGCGTAAAGTACGGTCGACCTTGACACGAGTCACGACAGATCGATCCAAAAGCACCCTTGTGCAGCGTAGAGCTAAAGATTCTTGGCGCGGGGGAGTGGGGTACAAAATAATAATTGGCTGCAAAAGTTCAATCGTGGGCCTAAATGATCAGGGCTGAAAGTTGGCCCTTGGGAAACTCCCTCAATGTTTATTCTACTAGGACAGCAAAATGGTGGGCCGTGTCAAGCCCAGTACGAGCCCATCACAAAGCTAAAACGATTAATGGGAGCTCACACAACAAACAACTCACCTGAAAGTGATGGAATTCAAAAGGGAAAATTAAAAAAAGGAGGAGGAGGAGGTCGTGAGATGCGCCCGATTACCAATATCCTTTTTTTTTTTAATGAAATTTGTTATGACCAGGTCCTCCATTAAATCTATAAAGTTTTGGATTCAATTGGAATTATTTTAAAAATTTTATACTTAATTATAATTATAATTATAATTGAAAAACTATATTTACAAGAAAATGTTATGGATACATAATTATACCCATATGAATGTCCATAATAAACACTAAACGCCCGTATTGGTGAGGCGCCCGACAGTACATAGCACAACCCTATTTACAATTAAATCAATTATAATTTAATTGGAAATTTTTTTGGCCGTGAAAAGGGGGAGAGAGAAAAAAAAATTATTTTCTTAATTATTTTTTCTTGGTATTCAATCTAGAATTAAATTTTTAATTTAATTTAAAAGATGGTCATAGTTGATGTAGTCAATACTTTGGAGAATAAGACTAGAAGGTCGGGAGCTCAAAATACTTGAAATCAAATGTTGGGAAGTTTGTGATTCACATTAAGTCAAGAATTGGAATATCGATTTGGGTAAATTCTGAATTCATGCTTATTAATTATAATATACACATGATTTATTACTTGTCACCGTTATGATACTTATGTTGACAAAATAATTATCAATTTAAATTTGAAACCCGATTTTAGTACATAAATCGACTTGGACCAAGGCAGTAAGCAAAACTTTATCAAATATTAATTTTAATAAACTTTTTAGTTGTAAATTCAAAAGGAACAGACACAAAAAAATGCATATTAATCGTGTTTAATTTAAGGCATTAATAAAAGTCAGCCGACAACTAATATTCAGATATACTAATATGCTGGAATCGAATTTAGTTTGTCAAATTCAATTATTATTGCTCTCGTGAACTGTAATTTTCAAGAAATCTTCACTCGCGATCCAATACTCTAGATTTTCCTGTTTTTATTCTCAACACATAGAATTCCAGGCCGGGTCTTTAGGGTTGGAGTTTTCGGCATATGGTGTGGCATTTAATTTATTTATGAAGGTAAGAATTTTGGAATTTTCTGTAGCAGCGATTCATTATTTTTATACGGATTTCTACTATTATCGAAAAGAATTTGAAATCTAAACTGGGTTTTGAATGGTAATATCTATTGAATCAAAATATTGATATTTTTCTGTTGCCTTGTTTGACACACTCGCTGATCTAATTATTCATCAATGAACTTTTAGTTTCAATTTCTTATTGATGCAATTATTTTTCTTATTTCTTCTACGCTTCTTGTTCGTGCAGCATACCTAATTGTCTTGGATGTTTTTGGAGGACGAGACAACATAATTATTTCAATCTCACACTTTATTATCTGTAAATATATGTAATTTTGTAATGACATTATCGAGAAGTTGGCTCACACATTGAGCGTTGCTAAATGTTGAATCCGGTCCCATTAACAAGCTGTGCTATTTCTTGCTTAAGCTGCTTCTGTTCTTGTTAATTTTCTATACTTGGTTTTTTTGTTTTCCCGAAAAATATTGAATTTTGGCAATTGAATTAATCAGCTTGGCTGCTTCCAATTCTCTTGCAGTTTTCTGTTTCTGCAATATTCTCATAGGCATTCTACTTGTTGGAAGCTCAAAGTTGAGTTCAAAGTTTAACGGGGAGGATCCCGACCTTTTCCCAGCATTTACAAAGGTGTCACAAGAACTGAAAATGGTTCTTGTTCTAGTGAGAACAAGAAATTTGGAGAAACTGTTGACAAATCTCTTTATATAACAATGGCAGACGTCGGATGATGAATAAGGAAGGCGGGAAGATGAAGAAGACTACGATTTTGATGATGATTAGCTAACAAGCAGAGTAGAAGAATTTATTGAGAAAATTAATGGAGACTGGAGGGATGAAAGTTGAAAACATATTCTTTAGGCTAATGATGGTAAATGAACGTTAATCTTTTATTTGTCTAGAAGAAGTAATGGACTTAAGTTTCGCCGCTGGATTTGCCATTTTTGCTTCGAGAAACTCCAACTACAGTAGCTGCAATAACAGCTACAAGAACAATGGAAAATAGGCCAATGATTGTGATTCTTTGTCTCGTATTTCTACATGTCAACAGCCTCTCTTGTTCTGCTTCATTGAGTTTTCCAAAAGGATTGATAGAGGTCATGGCTGGAAAAAAACTTCTGTTTATCATTTTTTGGTTGAGAATCTGTTTGCTTGTCTAAAAGTGGTAAAATGGCACTGTATATATAGCTAATTAATTAGTTCAAATTAATCAATTTAAGTAGCTTAATCAATCTCCATTATGCTAACAAGAAGTACTAATCCTTACTCGGTTGTCTTCTGACTTGGTTTTTCGATCTCCATAAAAATGTGGAGTTCGACGTTTGAGTTAATCAGCTTGACTGCTTCCAATTTTCTTGCAGTGTTCTCTTTCTTGATATACTTATAGTCATCCTACTTGTTGGTAGCTCAAAGTCAAGTTCACAGTTTAACAAGGAGGAACCCAACACTTATCGCAGCATTGGCAATGAAAGCAACAAAGGTGTCACGGGAACTGAAGATGGTTCTTGTTCTTGTAAGAACCTGAAAGTTGAAGAAACTGATGCCAAATCTGTTTGTATAACAATGGAAGATGAAGGAAGACGGGGTGATATCTTTAGGCCAATGACATTTGATTGAGGATGAAAAGTTCTTACATTTGGATGAGCCGTTGATTTCTTATCAGAGACGTCTTCTGGTAACTCTTCAATTGTTAAAAGAACAGAACTATATCCCTTCTCTCTTTTTTCTGGCACAATGGTTCAATAATCTAATGTATACAACAACTAGAAATCATGGTCAGTCAAGTCAATACATTACAGGGATATCCACATAAATGAACATTAAAATTTTCTATAATCGGAGTGATTCAGAATCAACTGGTTACAAGTCTAACGAATTGGGTGGAAAAAAGAAGAGAAGAAACAAAAAAATAGACAATACAAATCAAAAAAATGTTAACATGGAGAACTTCAAAAAACTTTCTAGTGTCAAAGATTCAAAGGCCAGATTTGAAGCTAACACCTGCATCTGGAAGCCATTTCTGTCCAAGAATGAATGAATCAATCCAAATTGATTGGTTTGATCTAATGATGGTGCCAAAGGGAGAGGGAAGTTTGAAGGTCATTTTGTGTGTTTTTATGGGGTGGAACATAGGGTACCAAAATCAGAAAGAAAAATCAACATTGAAATATCCATCTAAAAATGTACTTATTTTCGTAAAACTTGAAGGGGTCAGATTTTAATTTTGTACTTATTTCCCTTCTGCCGCTTCTTTTTCCTCCATTTTTTGACATTTAATGGCATGTATAGTTATTAAAAAACGTATTTCAGAGACCTCAAACTAATACGATTAAACAATAATGAACTGCATTAATGAAAATATATATGTGATGTCTATACAGGAATTTACATCTTCACCCTTACCTGCTGATTCTTGAAGGAACATCATCCTCAGATGACATTATGACTACTGGTATGTTCTTCAGAGACGATGATTCCTGTCACGAAAAGGAAGCCCATAAATTCATTTAACCTGCTTTTAGTGTCAAAACTATTTCCTTTTTACTTTATAAGGTGTAAATTAGTAAAAGAAAACTGCTGACTATCACGTGTAAACTTTTAATAACAGAGCAATATATTTTCATCAAATCTCGTCTTAAGAGCGTCACGTCACTATAGGCTGGATTCATTTTTAGCCAATGAAAATCTAAAAGTTTATCCTATTTGATAGGGTAACATAATTTCGTTCTTTACTTCAATAAGGACGGATACTCGATATTATATAGGATTCATAGCACAATTTACAAAGTTTTAGGTTGTCTCTTCTTTATTATTATTATTATTATCCGATCCAACTTACCGAACAATCAATTAGGGTAAGCTAGGCATGCGGAATTAAATGCTTTTCAGTTGTCTGATTAATTACTCATATTAGGTGGTATTTAAGAAAAAAAAATTGATAAAGGTCCTTATTGATCTCAACTGAATGCAGGAAAAGGACCCCATGTGGGCAAGCTTTTCAGAATTACATATTTACATCTATCTGAAAATAGTACATATTGAATTGAGAAAATTTTGTCAAGAGGCATATTTTCCATGGAAGGAAATTCATCTGTCCAAGAAAATATACCTTAATTTTCTTAAGCAAATCATGGCCAGACATCCCAGGCATACAGTAGTCTGTAGTAACAAGATTTACTTCCACTTCCTGCATGTTAACAATTGTTTTTGGAATTTTCAGACAAGAAAACCCAAGGAAGTATGATCAGTGGGGTGGGGGGATAAAAATATAAAAGCAAATTTACCTGATGAAGATTGGGAGAAACAGAATTTTCATTAGGGGTAATTCGGTTATTTTCATGCAAACCCAGAAACTCCAGAGCTTTGCCGGAATTTTGATTATGCTTATATTTGTACTTTCATGCCAAGCCTCAGCGCAACACTTCTTCTGGAGATAAGAAAGCGACTTGCTTCTTGTTATCAAATGTGATTGAGAACTGCTTTTAGTTTTCCAGCAAGGTAAAACAAAAGATAGTGATGGCTATTTGGAAATTCAGCAACATAGAAGCCGATGCTCTGGACAGTGAATCGATAATGTAGTTACTCTGGCTATCCAGTGAGTTCATTTAATAAAATGCTCTACTTCGCTTCTGCCACAAATGGCTATAAATAAGCAAATCAAATGTTTAGCACTTCCATTAAACAATTTACAAATATAAATCACACTTCTATGCAACTTCATAATCTGGTTCCTAAAAGTAGCCCATAACATCACAAGGGCAAATGAATTTGCGAAATCAACAGCATTCTTCTGATTTTTAAGGAACAATTTCTGGCTTACCATTTTTCTTCATAAGAGCAGTTCTTTTTAATGTTTCAACATCTATATACAGGAGTCACCAGTGTCACATTGAATGTTGTACAACAAAAGAAAAAAAAATAAAGATCAACTTCTCAAGCTACCCATAGTACTGGGCCTACTGGCAGCAGGCACTGTGCTTGATATAGTAACACCACGATTATACATGCGCCGTATCTCCTCCTGGCACTCTGTTAAAGGTTTATCTAGTATGGGCGGAGTTAATTCAATTACATCGTCCATTTTTAGCTTGCACTTGGGATCATTGACTTGTTCATGGTTCAGCCGAGGCCTTAGCTCCTCCTTAAGAGGGAATCCATACGGTGTCCATCTAAAACTACCTTGACCAGCCCTTTCCAGCAAATCCATAACAAGAGTTTGCTGGGAACTCTTGAACTGACATCTGCAAATCCAAACAACAGATAATAGGTCATGGCGTCATGCTTGGTACCATAAAATTACTTATGCACTACACTATTCTATCACGGCAATAAAACCCCAGAACAGCACGGAACAGGACAAAACCATCCAAAAAGAACAATAAAATATAAGATTAGCAGCCATATCAGCATCACAAATCCAATGAAGCAACTCTCTTAAAAGAGAAGGTTTAGCCTCCGAAGAGAACAAATTCCTGGAACTTTGGAAGATTTTTCTTATTTTTGACGAAGTAATCAAGTTCCAGTTTCTTTGATTTTACAGTGGGTTTCCTCGTTTCGTTTAACGAGCAGAAGATGAGTAACAAACAACCAAACGACGAGCCAGTAGAAAGGTTTTGATTTTGGCAGAGGGTTTCCTCGTTTCAGTGGCTTTCCTCACGGTTTTGAGTTTTGCAAAAGAGTCCTTCGTTTGAGACGAGTAAGGAACAACCAAACGACGTCGTGTTGGTTTACGATTCAATTTGTCGACAAGTGTCCAATGAACAGTACATGTCAAAGAGGCTCTTTTTATATTGTTAAGTTACATAACAACCTACATTGCCTCCATAGGATAGGCATGAATTTAACCCAAGGCTACAAAAGCACATATGGCTACGTCATAATAGTTCCGACTTGTTCGCAGGAAAAAAAAAGTCACAAGGGTCATAAACAGCAGCATCAGAATAAAATTGAAAATTGGCAAATGGTCACAAGAAGAAACGATATCAATTGCAACACGGTAATGCAGGGAAATCACAGTATTAAGAAATGGGAAACAAGTCAATTACAATGTCTGGGAAACAAGTCAATTACAATAATAAGTCGAAATTGAAAAAGCAAATGTATGTGCCATGTTTCTTGGTCAAAAACGTATACACTCACTATAAATATCAAAAGTTCAAAAGCCTGTATAAATCAATGAGCCCTTCAAAGTGAACGCCAAGAACTCTGCTTCTCCATTTACTCGTCCACTAAAACTCTACAATAGACTTGTGCTTCAGGGAGTTGAATTGAAACCATATCTAAATGTCTCACTTTTTCAATCTCTTATTACCAGAAAATTTGCTTTTATTAAAGCTTCTCGTCAGATCATTCGTGGTCTCAGTTGTGTTCTGCTTTTTTAACCCTTTCCTCCCTCCAAATCCGAAC
>CAIGRL010103931.1:0-11422 GCA_903798325.1 Fraxinus xanthoxyloides
AGGAAACACAAAACGACAAATTTGTCGTTTTGGGTGTTTTCAGTTATAATCAAGCCAAAATTTTCAAAACTTGTTTTGGGTGTTTTGAAAACAATTTTTCAAAATGACAAAAAGAACACATTTTCAACAATCTCAAAATGCACAATGAAAATACTAAGCTCAAAATGAATTCAAAACTCAAAACACAAAATTGAAACACGAAGAGAACAGCCTCTAAGCTTCTTAAGAACAAAATATGTAAATGATTCATTTGTATTAACTTCATCCACATATCACGGAATTTGGTAATTCATTGGAACCAATGTTTGAATAAATTCCCTTGCGGTTATTCATTATGTCCTTCAGATGCCATTTAATATGGCTCATGCATTACATTTGGTGAAATTTGATGTCTTCCACACATAAATGCCCATGTCAAACTTAAGATGACAATAAAGAGAAAATTTCTGGTTACAATAGTTCGGAGTCAGACTGCCAAAATTAAACAGATGTTTGAACAAATACTTCTGGGGTTCTATGTACTTGCCATTGCTTGAGTTCTGTATGTGAAGGATTAGAAATAAAATGTGGAAGGGATCAAGTAGGTTTCTCTGTATTTTCAGTTTCTATTTAAACAAGGTCTGGTAACTTTATTTATATTTTAAGCAGAAATGCTACAAAGAACACATCGGATACTGCAGCAATTGAAAGATCAAATAAAGAAGGGAAAACCCATTATTGGGGCTGGTGCAGGGACGGGCATATCAGCTAAGTTTGAGGAAGTTGGTGGTGTGGATCTAATTGTCTTATACAACTCAGGCCGCTTTCGCATGGCAGGAAGGGGGTCCTTAGCAGGTTTATTGCCATTTGCTGATGCAAATGCAGTAGTACTTGATATGGCGAATGAAGTCTTACCTGTAAGTATTTTAATTTGTTATTTATAGAACTTTCTGATATTAAAGGCTTTTGAAACTCATGCTGAAAAGATCTAGAACCTGGTGTTTCAAAATTGAATCATTACGAACCAATTCTGTTTTTGAAATTGAACTAATTTTGCTTTCTAATGCCACAGGTCTGTGTGCTATTTATAGTCAATGCTTGTTTATTCCCTGCCTTATAATTGGCATGTACCGATGTCTACACTAAAGAAATATGAATGAATTATTTCAAAATTATTAGATTAAATTAAACTATTATTCAATTACATTGTGCAACGCACCGTCTTATTATGATTGTCCAAGTTACTGGTGCACTTTGTACTTAAAACATGAAAAATTTCCTTCAAATATCTGAAATATATTGTAGTATATGATAAGAGCTTCTGAAAGCTTTAAAAGATGACGTGTAAAGTCCTCATTCCAATTTGTTAGAGAGAATTAACATGAAAAGCTTCTCTTTTAACTTTTCTTTGTCCTCTTCTTTCCATTTTCTTTAATAACTTTTCAATCTGTGGCTATTGAAAATAATCTTTTCTTGGTACTTGGCTGCAAATAGGTGAAACTTCAAATCAAATTTGAAAATATAAACCGTTCCCAATTCTGTTACAAGCTATTTCTTCTCATGGTCACATGTATAGGTGGTGAAAGGAGTTCCAGTTCTTGCTGGAGTCTGTGGAACTGATCCATTTCGAAGGATGGATTACTTCCTGAAGCAATTGGAGTCCATTGGGTTCTCAGGTGTGCAGAACTTTCCAACCGTTGGGTTATTTGATGGTAATTTTAGACAAAATCTGGAAGAGACTGGAATGGGATACAGGTACTTTTTAGAATTTATGATATTTTACTTTTGTTTTGTCACCAAGGTCCACACATGCATCATCTAAATCAACAAAAAATGAATGTTTTATTTTTGGATCCCATGATTAGCTTGGAGGTTGAGATGATTGCAAAAGCTCATGAAATGGGCTTCTTGACTACCCCATATGCTTTCAACCAAGATGAAGCAGTTTTAATGGCAGAAGCTGGTGCTGATATCATTGTGGCACATATGGGGCTAACTACATCTGGTTCTATTGGTGCAAAAACATCTGTCTCTATTGAGGAAAGTGTAGGTTGTGTACAATCTATTGCAGATGCTGCTCATCGGATTAACCCTGATGCTATTGTGCTCTGCCATGGAGGTAATATCTTGAAATTTTTAACTGTCATGAAATAACTAATACTTTTCCAAGCAACATCATGGGTTTGATCATTACATCATTTGATTCTAATTTTGTGTATGAGAATGTTTTCTGTATTTTTATATCTAAATATAGCTTCACCTTATACTTGCCATAAATAATGGGATGCTCATAGTTGCAGATGACGATACCATTGAATTAAGAATAATGCTATCAAGCACTAGTGGTACTAGACCACTTGTCTAGATAATCTCACTTGATAGGTTTAATTAAATAAATCATATGACATTGCATATAAGTAAATCTATAATTTAGTACCATGCATTTACCACCTATACTGGTGCTTGACACCAGTTGTGCTAAACTTTAATGCTTGAACTCGATACAGATATCGGGTACGAGTGCGTATCTAAGAGTCGAGTCTTTTATTTTCTAAAATGTAGGATATGGGGACATGGCTAAAAAGAGTCCAAATTTCAGACATGGAAACGTGGATATGTTGCTAAGTGATTTTTTGAAAAAATTCTGACACGTTATGTTGTCAACGTGTTGATTAAAATATTTTTAATTTTCTTCAATTTAATAGTCTAAAGTAAGTAGTTTTTTATACTTATTGCATCATATATAAAGAGGTAAATAACAAATAGATTTAGCTTGATTTTTAATTTGGGGAAATGGTAAATTTAAATGATAATAAGTTTGCCTCCTTTTTTTAGATTCAGAATAACTCTCTATTGTTTTTTAATTATAGGTAAAAAGGTAATTCTATTCTTACAATAATAACGTTTATTTCACCTTTTCATTTACAATTCATCCTATAAACCTTTTTCCTAGTAGGCTTCTTCTATTAAATAATGAGGAAATTAGATTATATACCATAAATATAAGACCCATTTGAAAAATAATGAGAAAAGTAATTACAAAATATAAAATACTCACTCTGCATTAATTTTAACACGTTAACAAAGTAAATCATAATACTCTTATTTCCTGCCTTTCATCTTTTTCTCTCTTTATCTCCCAATACATCAACTGAAAATTGTGAAAACTAGCGGAGGAAGAGACTCAGAGAGCTATAGCTTCAAAAAGAGGCAGATGGAATCACCACCTTTAACGGCCACCATGCACGATCTTGTGCTTGTGAAAGAAGCAGAGATGATTCCATCGACTTTTCTCAAAACAGGCTTCATACCATATTAATTCTCTTTTTGATTCTCTCTCATTTGTTGTGCAATGTGCTTGCCATTACTACTGCAACTTTGCGTCTGCTGCAACTATGTTGCCCTTATGGTAGCTTTTGTCTTTGACCAAAATATGGAAATCCATAAACTGAAGGACCCTTTGAATTTGTCAAGTATTTATCATTTTAAACCATAGATTTATAAGAGTTTTAGACTGAATTTGTTTTGGAAATTTACGGTCACTGGAATTCATGCCTTGCACTTTTTATCTTAATGTTTTGTTTTGGAATTTGTTGTTTTGTCAAGTTTTTTGGCTTTTCCTTTCGTCAAATTCTTGCCAGTTGGTAACGAGAATAAGTCACACATTATTTTATATTATATTTAAATTTTGACAATCACCCAATCAATATAAACATTAAGTTATCTCTTTTTTGAATTTCATCTTTCACAATTGCACGACATAAACCATTGTATTTCTACTCATATACTATGGAGTGGTAGAATGTTGCGAGTGGCGAAATGTGAGATTCGAGATGAAGGTATAGTGGGAAAACGAGAAGATAGACGTTGGGGTTGAATGTTGATGGAGCATAGTTGGAGGGATGGAGGTTGGACACGGTTTTTCAATATGATGTCACTTTTTGAGGTGTTATCACTTTTTTGAATATTTATCACTTTTTTAAAATTCTCGTATTCGTCACTTTTTTTTTTTTTTAATTTATGTCACTTTTTTTAGTGTTGGTCATTCTTTATTAAATTTTTATCATTCTTTTAATGTTTGTTACTTTATTTGTCAATTCTTTGAAATTTCTATCACTTTTTTAATTGACAAATATTATTTTTTAATAAAAAAGTGACAGTTTACTTTCGAAAGGACAGTGTGTCACTTTTTCTATTAAAAAAAGTGATAATTAATTTTACTTAGTATCTTTTACTTTCAAAATATGTTTCATATGATTTTTCAAAAGACCCTTAATTTTAAGGGTATTTTTGTAAGTTGCCCTAAAATAATTAGGCTTACAAGATACTGACCCAATAATGTTGGAGCACATACGTTGGCCGGCCAAACAAGTAGACAATGCCCCTTCATTTCTCCTTCAACAAATTAGGGTTTCTGTTCATCTTCCTCAGCTACCAACTTAAATCGATGGCAATCATAGCATAAACGGTTCTTCTTCCTCAGCCACTAATTGGAATCGATGCTTGAACAGTTCTTCTTCCTCACCTAGATGGGCAGCGCTTCCAAGCTTTCTTTGCAGTGGCATCACTGTGGTCAACCTTTCTAGGTTGCCATGTACAGTTGAAACTAGTTTTGTCCGCCCCATATCTTATACTTGTACTAGTGTTATGTTGTGTATGTCGACACGAGTATGCCGGTTGGAAACAAGATTCCGAGCATCATAGGTGATAAATAGCATTACTCCTGATTAAAAATGGGTATACAGCGAGTCCTCCGTTTGAATTCCTGTTGAAGGCACAATTTGTAAAGTGCATGGTCTTTATATCAGCTAGATGATCTTTCTTGAAAAGAATAAACTTTTGTGCAATTAGCTAGAGGTTCACCCTAAAAGAAACAAGAATCCTAGGTCACCAACGAATTGCTAACTTCATTAATTTAGTTGTCAACAAACAAACATTCTATGTTGATTAGTGTTATTATTCTTGGCTTTATTTCTCATCATTTAATGTGTGTCTTCTTGTCGTTATGAATCATCCACCTTAAAATCTTAATCTAGAAGGTGTAAAGTTTTATAAATCTCTTGAATAATATATTATTGTAAGCCTCTGTTTGACAACCATTAAATTGGAAAAATCATGTTGTGAATAGTGAATTTTAGGAGAATATATAGTTAAAAAGTAAGAAAAAATTTAAGATTATGCGCAGAATATTTTATTGTATAAATGTATGGTTGAAATTGAGTATGTAGAAAAAAGAGTTTTCAAATAATGGTTGTCGAACTAGTACTAAATTGGCTACATGTTTCAGATATAGATTGGATATTGTTGAACCAATTGATATATTACTTAAATATTATCTTCGACACACCCCTTACATATAGGCAAGATTCTTTTAAATTTTTTTAAAAGCATAACATATGTACAATTCATTTTTTGACTCTTCATTTTGATTTTTTCACGAAACACTTTTTTCTCTCCCAATCTTTTATTTAACATATTTTTTATATGTCAATGACAAATCAATTAAAATATGATTTGAATAATTTGATAAATAAAGTATTGAAATCTGTGACTTATTAAATGCAATCATTATAAATTAAAAATAGATAGTAAATTTGGCTCTCCAAACTCTCTATTATAGAAAGTTAGAATAAAAAGTCTCTTAGAGCTTATTTTAAGTATTGACTCTCAAAATTAGAAAATATCGTATGTTTAAAGAGTCATGGATATGCTCTAACTTTATATTATAATACTTTAAAGATGTTTTATGTAAATTTGATAACTAAAATTACTCAATAGTAATGGATTTAAATAAAGTATACGTCCATTATGAATGAGAAAATGTTTTGATTAGAAGATCTTTTCTTTACTTTGTTACTAGATCGTAGTTGTGAAATAGCGTTTAAGACTTATTAGGTTTCAAAGAGTTATCTCTATTTCAAAGGGTTGTCATGAATCTCGTGGTATTCTGAGTGTAATATCATACCAGACTCAGGTATGGAATTTCAGAAGTGCACAAGTAACTAGCTTGCTAATAAATATCAAATGCTGAGTCCATTTGCATGGTCTGCTTTCTACTTTAATCGTATGGCCAGTTGGATTAGCAAAGCTTCATTGTGCTTCTATTATTGTCCACAGTGGCGGATTCGAGAATTCTAGTGAGCTACGGCAGTCATTAACTATCAACGACCGAAATTAGCAAGATAGTTCATTGGTGACGTTTATTTTAAGTTGTGACTGTGATTAGCAGTGTGCTCTACTTTTATTCAATATGTTTATATTATCTCTTCTCCAGTAGGAGGTTGTCAAACAACCACGGGGGAATTCCTACAAAAACAAATATTTTCTATCATTTACCATAACTCAGAATGGAATAAGTAGAATGATCCACAACACAGACTTCCTATCGACAAAACATTCAATTTGAGAATCAATTTCAAACCAAAACTAAGGAGAATCAAATTAGACAGTAAGGATGTGTTTGATTGCATTTATTTCTACTTTGAAGTGTTTGATTGCTATTTTTTCCATAGAAAATATTTTCCAACTTTTAAAATATGCCTAATTTTCCTTTTTTAAGGAAAATATTTTCTTCGAGGGAGTAGCTTTTTGTTTTCCTCAAAATAAAGAAAATATTTTCTTTTCTAGGATATATTTTCCATGTCAATCAAATAGACTCTAATTTTTGCATGTACATGGAAGATGCATAACAGATCTCTGATTGGCCATTGACTGGGGAAGTTTGACAGGGGAACTATTAGCGATACTAATTTAACCTTATCTGCCATGCCAAGACACAAAAGTAGCTAGCCACATAGGCAAATATCCATTAAACCGAGGGAAAAGAGTTAAGTCTATAGCTAAATACTAAAATTTGCCAAAAAAGATAAAATAAAAAAATCAGCATACAGACTGGGGGAGAAAAGAATTCACGTTACTAAAATCCCACTAAACCCAAAAGCAAAAACTGAATGTCAAGGACTTCCAAAGGTTTACTTAACCCAACTTGCTATGGTGCTAGATAATCAATCTCTGCTACATCTCTTGTTTACTTCTGCTTATCCTCAAAGAACCTATAACAACTTATTCATCATTTTAGGTCACTTCTTCCCACATCATCCCAACATAGTATCATCCTCATCTTTCTATTTTTCATATTGTCCTCTGTTTATTTTCAAATCATAACTCATAAATGATAAATAAAAAAAAGAACTAAGAGAACAACAACCAAAAAATGAAAAAGAAGACGGAGAAGGCTCACGAGTCATGGAGTCACGGCGGCAATGCAGTGGGCAGTGGTGGAGATCGGAAAGTCATGGAGTCAGGGCGGCGATTTGTTGTTTTATTTGCAGTTGAATTATTAAGATTTGTTTTACAATCCATTAAACTTGCATCCAGTGAATTGGGCCTCATTGATATCATTGTCAATTCTTCTACTATCTCTATTGACTACAAGATAACATCAGTTCATCTGTCCAAGACTAAGATGTTTCTTCTACAATGAAATCCTAAATTCATTATAAAGATTTACGCATGAAATAATCCTATTCTTGAATGAAATCTTCTCGTAGACACTTAAAAGACTAATTTTTCTGTCTTTTTACTAGTGTTTCCCAGTCAAAATAGAAATACGATCATGCATGGTTATTTAAGTTTTGACGTTCAGTTTACTCTGGTGAAATGTTAGAAAAATAAATCCAATTTGTAATTTCAGGTCCTATATCCGGCCCCGGGGAAGCAGAATATGTATTGAAGAGAACTAAAGGAGTTCATGGATTCTATGGTGCATCAAGTTTAGAGAGGCTGCCAGTTGAACAAGCAATAACAGCTACAGTTCAGCAGTACAAATCTATTTCTATCACTTAAAAAGCTCAACTTAATTATTTTTTTTTTGTGTGAGTTTTTAGAGATTTACTCAGTGTATGTTCTTGCAAGTTTACCTGTTATCAGTTCTGATGCATACTTCTTTTTCTTCATAAAACCTGTTGTTGAAAGTTGGGATTGCTTTTAATCGGTATGCAACATATACGAGGACTTCAAACAGGAGCGGAGCCTGGAATGTTGCCCAGTACGGGCCAAATTTAATCAAAACTGGACTTTGAGTTTTCGGTGATGGATATAATGATGGTAAAAATATAAAACAACATTACAACAACACTAAAAATTATTACATCACTTAAGATGGGCAAAAAAATCAAGAGATGAACCATTTCAGCCATCCTCATGATATGCAGGTTATAGAAGAGCCAAGGGCAAACAAGCAACGCATGTGTATTGGTTGTAATCCACCATTATTTGGTTCTTGTTACACTTGTTCAGGTTGTTATTTTGACCTTCATAAATTCTGTTTTGAGTTGCCACAATATGGTTAATTTAAATCCCACTCTAAACAAAATGGATTCACCATATACAATTGCTTTGTGCAATTTCAATCTCCATGCCACAATCTGCTCAATTTAGCTACTACAAAATTGTGATTAGTATACTATTTGGTTCAGCCATTGCAGAAGTTATGACTTGAGGCTATTAATTAAAATCCATTTTACTGTCGTCATCTCAAATGAACTCTCATCTAGTCATCATTTTGCATGCTTTTTGCATTTGAGTTTCCTTAATAATCTGTTCTTTTTTCAATTCAAATCCAATTTGGTTTTTGTGTATTTGGTAGATTTCTTGATTCTTCCATTTATTCATATATGTTTTGCCTATTTTCAATTAAGACCCCGAACAAATTTTTTTACCAAATATCAGCATTAGAGGGAAAAACCCAAAATCCATTACCATATTTTGCATTGATGAACCCATTACCATCTCTATTATTCTAGATTCATATACATATCAAACAAACAAACAAGCATAATTTTTACGGTCTAAATAAAATAGAAAAAACACACAACAAACAAAATTCAATATTTCAATCCAGTAGATCTTAAAACAAAATCAGATCAATACCTTGAAACCGGGTAGACATCCAACGTTGAGGGCAGGCAAGTTCCTCCGAGACCTTGAATCTTGATGGTAGTTAAGTTCACGTTCTCTTGAATGTATGAAATGAAGATGATCTAGGCCCCTTTCTTTACACCAATTTTGTCACAATTGTTGGGCTGGATATTAAAATAAAAACTAATACTCAAAGAAAAAAGTTAATAGGACTATTGGGCTGGGTCCAGTGCAGGCACACTGGCCTATAGGTGGCCCCGCCACTGACTTCAAATAAAAAGGTGAATATATTTCCTATTGGATCTCTCGTGCCATAGTGGTTCTTGCCGTTTTACTCACTCAATGAAAAGTTATTTAGGCCGCGTTTGACATGGCTTTTGAGATCCAAAAAGTTACATTTGAATTCGTTTGACTAATTTTATGGAAATGCTTCTATTTAGAAAATTTTATGTGATTTTCTTTAAAAGCACTTTCTAAATAAGAAACTCTTTTGAAAATTAGTTTCCAAACAAAAATTAAGATAACTTGTTCAAAATACTATTATACATAAGTAAAAGTAAAAGTAAAAGTCATGTCAAATAGAGTTTTATTTGGTTTTGGAAAAGAGGTTTGCAATAAATTCACATATTTGGTGTTTAGTATTGAACATGACTAATATGACAATATAATGAAAAATATTTTAATTTCTTTTCCTCTCTATTAATGTCAAGTACTATTCAATCTATTTTTTCACACGCGATTAGTTCATATTTTATCCAATTTTATCTCATACAACGTACATACCAAACACATCAATGCATTTGATAGCAGACCCGTTAAATTTATTACTCTGAACTTTCTTGAACAATAACCAGTCAAGCACGTGTATGGGTGTGTTCAAGTGAGTATGGAAGCCTACTACTTTTTGCAATTCAAAATAAATAAATTGTGGGTCTCGTACAATAATTATGATTCATATTTTATCTACATGTTTAAAAAATTAATTTTAAGCACGACCAATTAATTAATTGATTATATGTCAGAAGGCTTGATATTTTAGGAGCTTGTTTGATAGGTTAATTTGTTCAAATTAAGCAAGATAATGAATAAAAATGTCACACATTTCTCTTTTCAAATGTTTCTACTCTTTGCGGTACTTAATATGCTCTAAATGAGTCGTGATTCGATATTATTAGAAATGTCCATATTCGTAAATAAAAAACATAGACGCACTGTTATTAAAAATCTTTGTAGTGGTAACACTCAGTTTTGACCCACCATTCGCTTTTCAACCGTTGCACTAAGGCTTATAACAAACTATATATTTAGACTAAACAATTTTTCGACAATTTATTTGCACTAAAAGTTTTTAGTCTGTCAAAATACTAGGTTTTGATCTCAATATATAACGTCTCCCACAACATTTACTTCTTACCTATAAATCATTCACTTATTTACTTCAATGAACTATACAATACTCGACGTATTATAAAATTAAAATACATTAAAATCTTATGAAATTCCATCTTTTTATAAATATTATGAAACTGACGATTTTTTACGAGTACCGAAAATACGCTTGATATCAATTCATGCAATACAAGCCACTTGTCAAGGCATTTCATATAGTTGTGAAAAGAGAGAACTTGTTGCGAATGCTAATCATTGAACAATTATGTGTCCAGCATTCTACAGTTCCAAATTGTTCGTTGGTACTGAGATAGTTTGAACGGCTATAAGGAAGATAACTATCACGAAGGCATATTTTCTTTAAATAGTTGAATTTCCGTAAAGCATGTCTTGAAAACTAAAGGGAGCATTAAGTTTTGACGTATTCATTTTCAGTTTTCAATTTTGCGAAACAATGAAAATGCGTTTGGTCCAGTGTTTTTGAAAACAACGTTAAACTTAAAACGTAAAATTAAAAATGCATTTTTGACATATTTAGAATTTTTAGTGAAAATCTTGAAAACACTCATAATATGGAAAACCATCGTTTAATTAAAATTTTAAAAAACAGAAGTATAAAATTCTAATGAATAAAATTTTAAAATTTTTCAAAAATAAATTCAAAAACAAAACAGAAAAATTATAAAAGATAAAAAAAGAAAAATTTTGAAAAAATATAATCTAAAATTCTAAAAAAATTTTAAAAAAAATGAATCATAAAATAAATTATGAAAATTTTAGATAAATATATTTTTTTTGTTTTGAGAAATATTTATAGTTTGTTTTAAGAATAATGCTATTTAACTTCATTTCAATCCTAGTTTAGGTGGTACTAAATGATAAGCTAAACGAAATTTGGAATTAAATAACTAATTTAATTTTACCTATCATTTAAAACCACATTAATGTCACATATACTGAGATTATAACTCAATAAGGTTAAAAAGTATTACTATTTACTTAATCTTAAAAAAATTGGAGTACATGTAATATTATTTTATTACAAAATGCGTGGTTGCAAAGAAAAAAAGAGAGAAATGTATTATTTGAAAAAGAAGAATTCACATTGATACCACAAAATTTAAAAAAAAAAAAA
>CAIGRL010103970.1:0-11004 GCA_903798325.1 Fraxinus xanthoxyloides
ACGTTTTCTTGGTATCACCCTCAAGGGTTCAAGTTTTCGCACCACAAGTCCGATCTTGTCATTCATGTCAATGGTGTTAGGGTTAGTAGAAAAATCAAGCTCCCAATCAAATTCGTGAAGTAGCGAGCCTAATACAAAGTGCATCATGCGGTGGCCCAATGGAAGACCAGGACAAATCCTTCTGCCTGTGCCAAATGGAATGAACTCAAAATGTTGCCCCTTGGACTCAATTTTTGAGCCTAAAAACCTTTCCGGCTTGAAACGCAAAGGCTCCTCCCAGCATTCTTCTTCTCTTCCAATGGCCCAAACATTAACGAAAACTTGAGTATTCTTTGGTATGAAATATCCCCCAAGATTGGTGTCCCGAATTGCCCTTCGCGGCAGAAGGAAAGGAATGGGAGGATGCAAGCGTAGTGTTTCTTTAATTACAGCTTGCAGATTAGGGAGTTCATCAATATCACTTTCTTCAAAGTTCCTGTTTGATCCATTTGAAATATCGTTTTTAACCTTGACCATTGTTTCTTTAATTACACGTTTTCTTGGTATCACCCTCAATGATTCCATTCATGGTGTTAAAGAAATCTGAGGCCTCTTTCGATTCTGGATCCACCAAATCCTAGGACAACATAAGGTTCCCTAGCATGTTAAATGACGCCAAGAAAATATATCGCACTACCTCAATCCCTTCCCCCCTTCCTTCTGCCAAATTCGCTTGTTTTTCTATCCACAAAAAGCATATTGTCAATACACCTTCTCCTCATGGACATTGTTTCTTTGATTCTTTTGTTAACGAACATTTCAATTGTACAAATCTTCCTCATCACTCGCCAATAGACACCATATGGAGCCAAGGCCACGGAACCTTTGTTATAATTCTGCGATCTCATGACATCTATAATGTTACGGTCTACAAATGTGAGATCATGGTTCTTGAAAAAATTAGTGGCTATCTCTACACAAAGTATAACCATTGTGTTAACTGAACCTGTCTTTAACCACACAACGGGACCATACTTCTGTTTAAGCCCGGCTATGTTTCTATGGGGTGCAGTTCCAAGATGGAACGTGTGACCAAACAGTGGCCACCCCGGTGGCCCTGGAGATAGCCTATTATCATGTGGCCAAGTTTTGTAGAATATGATGGTCAAAATTGGTAATAAGAAAAATATACTAACTGAATAAACAAGAAAGTTCCACTCCATCTCTTCAGAATTCAAACTCTTGATCTTCTTGCTTTAACATTATGTCCCTATTTATATTTTCACATATTCTTCTCCGGATTCCAGAAAACGAGATGGAAAATCTTTTGCTTACAGAATTAACTCGCTTTCAGCCGCTGTATGAGGCCAGTTCATAGTATATTTTGTTGGAAGCTATTCGCGATCAGTAGATTAAATTAGACGTATAGCGCATTGAACTTGTGTAGGTTTGTTACCTATTTTAATCTTCATACAGAATTAGTTATCAATTTCGACAATCAAAAAATATATTCTTCATGTTTCTTAGACATACTTTTAATTGTATATAAGATATCCTAGATTATGAAAATATAATGAAATGTTTGTTTACCCTGGCCCAGAATATCACATTGAATGTGGAAATTGGGAAAACTGTGAGTACAATATATACTTTCTGTTGTCTTAAAGACTTAAATCAACCAAATATTTAACTGGATGGTTTTACTCTCTCTCTTAAAGACCCTTTTTTTTGTGAGAGTAATTGGGGAACCTTTTCTAACTAAACAACATGTCAAGAGAAGGTTTCTATGGCTAAGAAATTACAAGACCTGTTCCAAAATACATCACAAAACCTTTATGTATTCATGAATTCACACATTGTAGTCTGACCTTTTATACTGTTATCCATTATATTTTTCTTGGAATTCGTATGGATTATGACCTTGGATTAACACTGATCCCCTACCCAACGGGCATGAAGCAGCGTCTCTTTTAGAGGCGTGACTATGGGAATTTCTTGTGGCCTCCTGTCTTTCTAATTAAACGCTCGAAAGAGAGTGATAAGCAAAAAATAAAATGTATCCGCCTTGAATTTGCTGGAGCTGTACCAACATCCATTAAATTGTTGATTGTTGTGACAGTAATTTATAATCTTTGAATTCATCAAATGAATGTAAAAACTATTTTTTTGAATAGAAATCTAGATGAGAAAATTTATATGGATCAACCCGAAAGCATTGTAGAGTCAATACAAGAAAGCAAAGTGAGTAAGCTGAATGAATCCCTGTATGACTTAAGATAGACACCTAAATAGTGGCATGAAAAGTTTGATTTCTACTTGATTAAAAATGGTTTTAAAACCAATGAGTGTGATAAGTGCATATATTACAGATCTTCTAAAAATTCATATATCATTGTTGGTCTCTATGTGGATGATTTGTTGGTATTTGGTTCAAATATGCATGTTATAAATGAGACAAAAAGCATGCTTTGTGACCATTTTGATATGAAAGATTTTGGTGAGGCTAATTTCATTGAGAATGAAAATCACAAAAACAGGTGATGGTATTTTTCTTGATCAGTCACATTATGTTGACAAAATGTTGAAAAAATATAATTATTATGATTGTAAGCTTGTCGCTACTCTTTTTGATTCTAGCGTTCACTTATTTCTTGAGAATAATGAAAATCACGTGATTAATCAAAAGGAATATGCTAGCACAATTTGAAGCTTGCGTTATGCAAATGATTGCACTAGATTTGACATTGCATATTTAGTAGGAATACCTAGTAGATTTACTAGCAAGCTAGAAAGAGATCATTGGCATGCCATAGAGCGTTTAATAAAATATTTATCTGATACCAAAAATTATGGCTTGCTTTATAAAAAGTATTCTACTGTATTTGAAGTATTTAGTGATACCGATTGGAATACTTTGTCAAGAGGTTCTCTCTCTAGCACCGATTATATTTTTACATTAGGCAATAGTGCTATATGTTGGAAATCTAAGAACAAATCATTATTGTTGACTCAACTATGGAAGCTGAGCTCATAGCTTTGGCATCTACAAGTGAGGAAGCAAATTGGCTAGATTTATTATGTGAAACTCCGTTGTGGGAAAAACTAGTTCCATCTGTATTAATTCATTGTAGTAGCACTGCAGCAATTGGTAGAGTATAAACTTGTTATTATAACGGTAGATTCAGACCTATCATGAGAAAACACGGTACTTTAGATCTTATCCAAGTAATGGCATCATAAATATTGATTAAGCAAAATCTTGTAATAATCATGTGTATACATTAACAAAAGCATTGTCAATAGAAAGAGTTTGGAGCACATCGTAGGGGATGAGATTGAAGCCCATGTAAACAAGAGCTACGTATGAAGATACCCAATCCAGGGATTAGGGATCCCGAGAATTAGGTTCAATGGGAAAAACGAATCATATGGTGGTCTATCTATTATCTTATTATTATTATCCCAATGATGTGAGCATTTATCTTGCAACGCTTTTGGAAGTTGAGTTCTCTTAAAAAAACTCTTAATGAGATCTATAGCTCTTATGAGTGGGGTGCAAATATTATGGGAACACTCTTGATAGATTTCACCTATGTGAGAGTGGAGGTGGGGTTGCTTCCTATGAAAATTGAGCTTATTTTCAAATACGCTCATGAAACCGGGATTAGCACAAAGCCATAACGTGCTACTTATTTCCCTTAAGTAGTCATAGTTCAATTCTGAGCACACTATTATCTCTGGAGTAAAGGTTCAATACAGAGCACACCATGATGCATGATAGTGCCTCTTTGTCTGGTAATCTTTCTGTCGTTTTATATTAAAATGAGGGGGATGTTGTTGCATTTTAATATTAAAAATTCATTTATTATATTTTCTTTTAATAGGTTTGTAGGTTTTGGACTTAGGAAAGTGAAGAGGTTAAGAGGTTTGGAAAATGAAAGGTGAAAGAGTTCATGTGTTTGTGATATCTCTTTATTTTGGATGGCCTATTTTACCTATAAATAGGATCATTCATTGGCCATTCATTACCACCACAACAATCACGATTCTTTAAGCTTTTCTTCTTACATTGTCACTCATTTTCGTTGAGAGATTATTGAGAAAAGAAGGGTGTCTCTTTTAGTGGAGCTTTGAGTTCAACTACTTGTGCAGAGTTTGATTGAGTCATACGACGAATAGTTCGATTATTGTATCTTGAAGGGGATAAGTCATAGAGAAATTCTACTGCACCGTGTTTTAGGCTTTGCTAACCGTAGAGAGATTGAATCTTCTTAAAGAGATTGAGATATCAACTTCTCAGTCCGTCCGATTTCATTATCTTCCTATTCATTTTGTAACTCCATTTTTTATTATTGAAATTTCACCAACAAGGAGTCTCTTTATTCTTAGAGGAGTTTTAATTCTTGTTCTGAATTCTGAATATTTGTAGAGTGCAGCAATAGCAAATCCATTTGTCCCGATTTTTCACACTTTTAGTTTCACTCTTTTCTCTCTTCTCTTTCTCTAAAGGGGAAAGGCTTAAACATCGTAAACCTATGGATTCATATGACCTGGGTTAATTTTCTGCAATTGATTAATATGCAAGTTTTCATTATTTTTATACATTTTTGTTCACATTTATGTTGTTTGATTGATTCATGATTTTATGTTTTGGCAATTATTATTATTTTTTGAGTTATTTTTCTTTTGGACATGTTTATTATTTAATGGTGAGAGGAAAGAGATTTTGTGAATTAATGCTTAGCACATTTGATAAGAATTTTTTGGTTATTTTCTATATTTTTTGTTCGTATTTATATATGTTATGTGTTTGATTCGTTATTTTACTGTTTATAGTTATTTTTATTTTATTGTGTTTTTTCTTTTTTAACAGGTTTATTGTTTATTAATGAAATGGAAGAAATTTTTTGATTAGCCCTTGTTTGTGTCCATTTTTTTAAAATATATTTTTCTTTCTATTTTTTTCAATCACGTGTTTTTCAATAAAATAATATTACACACGAATTCAAAACTTTTCCTTATTTTTAATTATACATTCTCCATCAATCTACTATTTAAAATGCATTCTAATCCAAAAAATGGGACTCAAACATGCCCTAAATCATTGTATTGGTAGAAGGAGCAATGAAAGAAGGAATATAATTCGAGATTACGTGTTCTACAAATGCGAGAGTAACGATTTATTTATGCACCTGCTTTAGAATTGTATCCTCCATATTTAAGCAATTGTAGTATGAACATTCAGAATAAATTATGCTAAGTTATTTTTAGACAATTCACTAATGTTAGCTTCTTATTGAAATTTTTTAGGGTTTTGATTTTTAAGGTATATATGTTTTAATTTGCCTTGTACACATGGATTTAAGGTTTCAGGTATAATAAAATCATTTTGAGAATATAATTTTTAACTACAAAAAGATGATCGTAAACTAGTTTTAAAAAAAATTATACAATGTATGTATCACAAAGCATATGTAATAAATCAATTTGAATGAAAGGTCAACTACTATGAGAGTACTCATTTATTTTTTAATAGAAGTATTCTGTAAAGTATTTAACCATTATCTAAAAGTTTAACTTAAACAGAAGAATTTATTTATTATGTGTTAGTTTTAGCAATTTCATGAATTCTTCTTACATGCTCGTGTTCCATTCTATACATGTCTCTACTTGTTTGAGTAGATTTTGATTTGCATTACATGAAAAAACAATCGAAGCAATTTCGAAAGAAAGTACGATCTTCTCTTCATACTTATTTTGCTAATATTTTCTCTATACTCATTTTGCTTAACACGTGTATAATAATTCACAGTGTTACGTTGGAGATGCTCTTACCATTCTAGCGGATTGATTACTACTAATTAAACGTAGTAATGTTATACAAAATCATTTGTGCTAAAACACCATTGTATATGGTAGCACGTGAATGTCCAACTAAATGAGTTCCATAACGTAACATTTAACTGGATTTATCATTTAATATCATCTGCATATCGCGGAGGATGTTTTAGCACCAATAGTGCTAGAAAGCATAATTCATAACAAATACGTGAGCTTGAAACAATTACAAGTATAATAAATGCGTTATGTGGAATATTCGAGGTAATTAGGCAAAATAATTCAACACAAATGTTACTTGATTAGTTTTTGTCGTATATTTCCTTGCAAATTCTTAAATGTCACTCATTCATTCGTATACTTTTGCATTAATACATTAAGGTAGACGATAATCTCAAACCTATCAAACGCGATAAGGTTAAAAAGTTTTATTGTTGAGATAAAAATATATACAATGGACATGTCAATTTAGTGAAATATGTTTTGAATCTCATTTTAATGAGAATAGAATTTCTAAAATAGTAATTGATGGGAGAATGTGTGGTGGAAAAGTGATGAATTTTTTTAAATTTGTGTGTAATATTATTTTATTGGAAGAATGTGTGGTTGAAAAGAAGAATAAAAAAAATGAGAAAATAATGAGTGTCAAACAGGGGCTTAATGTCCATTATTCATTTTGTTTTATTTTACCCACTTAAATGTATCTTCCAATATAACAAGTAACTCAACACCCCCACCTCTCTAGGGATAAATTTTCAAATGGCCATTGAATTTTGCACAATATTTTTCATTGGTCATTAATCTTTAAAAACATTCGAATTGTCACCAAATTTATCAAATTGATGTCTCATCCATCACCCAATAACTTATCGTTAGAAAATCCAACAAATTCTCTAACATGACAAACGAAAAAAAAAAATAACAAAAAACATTATTATCATTAGTTGACGACAAGTCACTTAACATGGCCTACCACTATAAACATCACAGGAAGAATAATGATATAACTTGAACAACTGCGTTCCATAAAAATGAATAATCAACCTCAATTGTCAAGTGTTAAGAATTTTGAAATAAATAATTTTTTATTATTTAAATTTATAAAAGATAAAGTATTTATTTTGACAGTAAAATAACAATAAATTTGAAAACAATTATTTTTGTTGATTCAAAAATACAAAAAGAATAAACTATCTGAACTTTGAAATTAAAAAAAAAATAGTAATTTTTCTTCTTTTTAGCTAGCCCGCTTTTAACTATTCATTTATTTACTGTTAAACTTTAATTTTACCCCACGGAACTATGTAGTGCAGAAGAAAGAAGCAAGTAGCCGTTAATGGCGAGGGAGTGCGGTGAATTATTATATAAATTCTACAGAGCCCTAACTTAAGGTTTGTCGCCGTTAGTATACCTACACCTACGGTGGCGCAAATTTCAAGGCCGCGAACATCCCTTCCGGTGGCGGGAAAGTCTCGGCCGCCCCTCACTCAACCGTCCTCCTGGCCCTCTTATTTGGTTCCATGCTGTCTCTTTAGGTAATTGTATTTTCCTAAATTCATTTTATAACTTAGTGTTTACTACGATCCATTTGTCTGAGACATGTATATTCACTGTCGTTGTTTGCGAATAGGTGAAGGAATGGCAGCTATTCCTATCATAAAGTGCTGCATGGAAAGGAGGCCTGAAGTTACTGTCTTGATGACGACCACAACTACTTCAGCATTGTGAGGCCAAATTTGATTTGAGTACTTTGTTTATTTGAATTTTTACGTTGAATTTTTTGTTGTTTTGTCTTGTATTAAATTATAATGAGTTTTTAAAATATGAAAGGAAAACTTCTAATGCAAACATTGAAAATTTGCGCTACTAGATTATTGCTTCTGTGTTTTATGTTCTCCTTAGATTGATTGCTATCGTGGATTTTGAATTAATTAGAACGATTGTGGTGCTGACTGTGTAATTTAGTAGTTACATTGAAAGTATTAAAGTTATTCTTTTAAAATAAAGAGGGGGTCCTAAGATAGGGGAGAATGGAGATAGGCTATTGTTTGGATTTGGGCATTTTATGAACTAACGATGGACACATTCAAAATTTATGTTTCAAAGAGAATGAGAATTCAGTCATATGAAAATGAATTGCAATAATTAAGGATAGATATCATTTTTAGTTTTGTGCATTTTTTTATTCTGCATTTATATCTCACGATAGCCCTAAGTTGACCATTGATATACGTGATTGATTGCCTTTATTCATTATTATTTGTTATGTAAAATCTTTCAGGTCACTTTTGATAGTGCAACCTTTTACAGTGTATTTCTCTTGGACTTGTGGTCCTCATTTGGGGAAACAAGGTAGAAAGGTCTATTTTGAAGTCTGATTGAAAGATGTATGTCATGAAAACAGCTTGGATAAAACTTAAAGCAAAAAAGAAATAACATGGAATGGAAGCAGTTATATCCCTTTTGTATTACTGATTTGGTTTGAACTAACAGCATCTTACTATTTTTAACTTTCTTGACCAAGATGGCCCCACTTTTAAGGAAGTTGAAGATGTTGAGCTTTGAGGCTTGATTGAAGGAAATGTTTTTATTATTCTGACTCATCCCTAATTGTAAACTTGGGATGAGAACAGAATGTAAATTGAAGAACATCCACTCAAGATACCAGCATTAACTTGGTGTGTAGTAGATACTAAGGTTCTAGTTGCTTTAGACCTCGTGGAAAAGTGGATTTATGTAGTTGACCCCAATTAATTGGGAATGAGGCGTAGTTTCTTGTTGTTGTATATAACATCTAGTTGGATGATTGCCCCTTTTAAATTATTAGCAAGTTGGAATTTAGTGATTGGCAGAAAAGATGAAAAGTCTCCAGCTCATTTGATGTGCAGTTCTTTGTTTTACTTTATTTCTCCAATCACTTGGGCAACATCCATCTGTAAGTTCTGATTCCTGATGTTTGATGTCTGCCAGTAGCATGTTGTTTTGGGGCGGTCCTCTTTTTGATGATGCAATTCTGTGTCATTGGTGATTGGCTGCTTTAGGTTAAATTAATTTCCTCAGTTCTGAATTTTCTACCATTTGAGAAAGCGCTCAGTATAATTTATTTGTTTTTGAATTGACACAATAAGTTTATACTCTTATGAATGATTCTGCCAGCAGAATCTTTTCCTCGTGGTAGAATCTAGATTAGCTTACACTTTAAGAGCATGTTCGAGCCCTTTTTTTCTTAAGAATGCATTTTGAAATAGTAGATTGATGGAGAATGTGTGGTTGAAAAATTAGGGAAAACTTTGGATTTGCGTGTAATATTATTTTATTGAAGAATGTGAGGTTGAAAAGAAAAGAGAAAAAAATGTATTTTGGAGATAATGGGGATCAAACAAGGGCTAAATATATGCCTAGTGGCTGATTGACTGATGTTTTGGACTTCAAAAGCAACAGATTATCTCCATCTACTTGTTAGTATCATGGAACAATTTATTTTGTTACCACTTCCACTAGACCAGTTCAAATTAATGAAACAGCAAATGTTTTTCTCTGGCTCGGTTCCATCTCTATGCTGTCAAATGGTTTCTGACTTGGTTTACCCTTGACTTTGTTTTGAGCTGCTGTATCGACTATCTGGATTTATATGGATGAGGCTTGCATTAAGGTAGTTGGCCTGATTGTATTGTCATTTGTCAATTAGTAAACAAAAGATACAATTTATCTGTTAAATTAGTTATTAGTCTATGTCAATTTCCTTACTGTAGAATTAAGATGATCAATGTTTTAATAGGAGTAAGCCTCATGGCATTTTGAGGCATAAACGACTTTGTAAGCCATAAAATTATTAAAATGCAAAATGAACTCATAAAAAATCGTAAACAATAAATTCATAATATAACGGTTTTAAAGTGTGCAAACATAAAAAGAAAATTCTATAAAGTAACAAAAGAAACTATTATTTTAGTTAGAGGGTCAGTAGAGTATTCCCAAGGTAGATATATGAGAAACATTTTCCTTTTTAAATGTTTTAATGGGGCAATGGACTATTCCTAAAATCAAATTTTTTATGTTTTATGGGCACGTGCCTAAAATAAAGTAAATAAGTTTGGAGAATTAAGGAGCACATGCCTCACAAGTCTTTAGGTGATGCTGTGAGGCGTATAACTCACTCAAGGCGTATGCCCCTTAAACTGCCTCAGAATTAGTGCCTTGACACATTTTTTGCTTGCCTTATTCTCAGGGGAATCTCAATCCAGTTTTCTAAAGCCATGTTGCATATATGCTTTGGCTTAAGTATTGAACTTCTTCGATGTTCTAAACTCCTTGAAACTTCTAATGATTCATTGTGGAATGCTCCATACAGAGATGCTCTTATAGTTCAGTTATGTAATGTTCAGCTATTCAAGCACCACACTGACATTAGAAGCTTTTGGGATTAATTTTGGTGCGTATTGGAAAAGAAAGGGTATGATAAATTTTGTTATACTTGATTTCTTACCTTTCTTGTGTATGTAACTTATGAGGGAACCAGTAATAAAGTGAAATGTTTGAATTTTGAAGCAAATCATGTCCAGAAGCACACACTTAATCAGATGAGTCTACTCTGAAAGCCTTGTCGTGTATGTGTGAAAACTGATATTGCACAGGAAAAGGGAGTAAACTTGAATTTGTAGGCCATGCTAATATGTAAAGGAAAATTTTCCGAAGGGCCTTTCTACCATAGTAAGGTGATATATGTCCACTTTCTAACACTCCTGCATCCCTGCTGCCCTGCCCCCTTCCCTCTTTCCTCACCTCCCAAGGTAGCAATGGAGGGGGAAATCAAGATTCAAGGGAGCTGTGTGGGGTAGAGGGGGAGGGAAAGGTGTGGGAAATTAGAGGCAGCAAGGGTGGTAAGGGGAGAAGGAGAAGACATGTTAGGTGGGCTGGTATAGTGGGGGTTGGGTAGAAGGAGACACAAGTTGGAGGTTATGAACGAAATGGAGACATTTGTGTCAGCTGATTTACTGGGAAATTTTAGGATCCTAAGGTGAGTTCAAAGTCTTTCAATCTTAACAACGTCTGAATGCCATATAGTTTTCTGAGTATTTAGAGAATTTGGGCTAGTAGATGCACTGACATCTTCTAAAAACTGTACTGCTCTTTATGACGCGTGATGGTATTTTCTCAGTTCGCACTTATTTTAGTTCATTATTGAGA
>CAIGRL010103975.1:0-12288 GCA_903798325.1 Fraxinus xanthoxyloides
AATGACCATTTGCCTGTTTCTGGTCCGGGATTATGCTTATAGATCTTGTGAGTTCATTGTAATTTGGTGTTCCATTTGTAACTACAGCCTTATTTTGTGTCTTTCGTTGGTTGTTTCGGTACTCTCCAAAGTTTTCTTTTGTTAATATTCTGCAATTTTCTTTATCGAATTGTCTTTGTGATATGGCAGTTCTTTATCTATTAATTGAAATTTCCTTTTCCCGGTTTGGATCGACAAAAAGGGGTTGAATGCTATCATTTTCTCTCTCTCTTTCTAATAGCATTCTTTTTACTGTGAAAAGATGGTAAATTTGTTGCAATGTTTATTGTACAGCAGAATCTGACTATTTATAAAATATATTTCTAAACTTGTTGAGGGAATAACTATGAAAGAAAGAAAATATGGTTCTAAAAGGAAGCACATTGCAGATGAAGAAGGCGGGGATGACAATTATCTATTGCTCGTCCATCCTCTCTTATCTGCACTCTAGATACTCGGAGTCTAGTCTAAATTAGTACTTGCATAACGGTATTTGCTTTTTTCTATCTGAAATGTGTGTGCAATCTGGCCAGCCATGTTTTCTTGTTTAGGTTTTGAATCCAAGGAAGAAAGGTGCGCCGGTGTTCTTCAACCATTAGCCTCCTTGTATAAATGGACCAGTAGTGAACTGAAGTTCTTGATTCCTGTCTGTAATCACGTGGCCATTTCACCCGCTTATAAGTAGTAGCACCCGGTCCCCAGTTTTCCTACTCTGCAATATCCAGAGTAACAAGATATAAGTTTCCATCCCATGGCAACCATCCTGCTGGTTGGAATCTGTCAATGTCAATTCCATTATCACAGCCCTTCGAGTACTCTTTCCATGGTTGTCCCAGATTAGTCGGTATTTGGAACCTTACGGATTCCAGTAACCGCTCTGGAACTATTCTGCAGTTCTGGATCACTACACCAGTCGTATGCCGAATATTACTTCATCCATGTGCTGTCACTGTGTTCTGTTGGATGTCGATGGGCTTCCTCAATATGATCGTACTGTTTTGGATGATTGCTGGTGAATCTCCAAATATGAAGTCAATGGTACCAGAGAAGACACAGTTGCAATTTTAGGTGCTGGTTATCCACCTTTTTCGCTGTCTCCAGCCAGGAACAAGGTAAGGGAACCCATCGTGTTCAACATATCATGATCGTCATCGAGCAATCTCTGAGAAGTAGAAGTCGCAGTCGCAGTCGCAGTCGTGTTAAATGGAAGGCTAATTGCCTGAAGAATTCGAGAAGTGGCAGCGACAATGCCAGTGTATTGTCAGTTGACTGAGTGGCATTGAGAGGTCCATTTGATATTGCATTATGAAGTTATGGTGTTGTAAAGCCATCTATGCAGATTTGTCGGTACGACATAACTGGTTAACCCTTTTTGAGTTCGGCTTCTCTATCTTCAACCGTGTGCAAGTTACTACCCCGAACCATGGAATAGGGTGCCTGCAGCTCCATGTAAGCATATTCCAGCAACTCCTTGTAATCTTCGACGGCCATCTTTTGGAACGAGCAGTTGGCTGCTTGTCCTATTGTTAGAGACTTATTCATTGCAGCTTGCACTTCTTCAATGGCTGCATTAGTAGCAGCATTGAGAAAATCATTAGGAGTGGCACTGACATTGTTGGCCAAGGAGGACATGCTATCGGTGGTGAAGAGCACCTGGCCATTCTCATCTGTAGTCGAATGATGACGATTTACTCCGGAAATTAGGCTAACAAGTACTCAAACGACAAGAAAAACCGACAACTCTTGAGAACTTCTTGTTCATGTTGGTTACCTTTGTTTATATTGTCGTTATCAATTCAAATCACATTCTACAGGAACATTAAAAAGTCCTTTGGGCTTCTTTTACTAAAATAATTTTTTATTCATTTTCGAATTTATCTTTGGTCAAACTAGTCATTATTATATATGAGTTTGAAGTCACTTGCTGATTTATAGAAATAATTAAAATAACAGTTTTTTTTTTTTAATAATTACATTCTAACTTATTGTGGATTATTAAAATCAAGAGTTTGTTTTATTAATTCCAAGTTAATATTGAAAGTTATTTCTTGGGCTATATAAACATCTCAGTCTCTTGAAAAATGATATCGAAAAATTTCTCCCTCTCTCTCCCTCCCTCCCTCTCCCGCGCTTTACAAAAATCCAATTTTAAAATTATTCTGCTCAATTATTGTTCTAGAGTAAAACTTGAGGTTCTGGAAATCATTTATGATTGCTGCACAAGTGATTCAATCGTTGTGTGTAAGAATAATTGTCCAAAAAAATTGCAATAGTTATCGACGGACAATCCTACTTTAGGATATAGTGTTATCCAAAGTCTCGATTGATCAAAAATATTCTCACTCTAGACAGTGAATTGGTTTCCTAGAAAGATGTTGAGAAGAATGAGACATATTGATAATGATAGGTAAATCGATTGTGATGAAGTATACTTATGGCTATCTCCAAATTCAAGATTTCGCGGCCACTAGTTGACGATGGTGACACTTAATTTAGCAACAGGACTAACATATACTGATTGGGCTAGTGAAGTGTCAAACATAACAACAAGTTAAAGTTGGATGACCTAATCGAGATTTATTGAAATTTCAATGATCAAAAATGTAATTAACCATATTTTTGTGTCAGAAAATTACAGTACTTTATTCTCTTTGAACTCTTTTTATTTTGTTCCTAATAATAATAAAGTATTAAAATAAATAAATAAATAAATAACGTCGTACAATCAAAATCATTAAACTTGAAATAAATAATCATAATAATAACTTTATTGAAAAAGTAGAAATACTGAAATAGAATTAAACAGGAAACCCTAGAACCCGGCCGTCCCAACCCCGTGTTCACTCAGAGAGTCACGATTCTCAAATCATCCAACTCGTTCTTTTCTTTTTGTCCGATCCATGAATTTTTTTAGTTTTCCGTAATAATTCCTCGAATTATACAACAAATTAATTTCAAATGTGAAATGCAACTCAAATTGAAACACCAATATCACCGATAGGGTCAGAATCGGCTAAAATTTTATGGTATGCAAACCCACAATTTATTACTATCTTGATTATAGATGATTTTTTTTGCTGTTTTGTTTCTTTTCATTTGTTTTTCAGTTACTGTTTTTGGAGATTTCTTGTATTAATTGCAAATTTTAACAGTTTTCTTTTAGTGATTAAATCAATCAAATCTTTTAACGAGTATTCTGGTTGTAATATTTAGTTAATCTGTGTTTCTGGGGTTGTAAGGTCATAGCATTTTAGTAATTGTGAAAAATTATTATAAAGAAATTGTGGAATGTTCTAAAGATTGAAGTTGAAGTAAAATTTTAGGTTTGTCATCGTTTCTTGAACAACTGTAGAGAGGCTTATTGTCGTTTTCAGTACACGGGTTTTTTAATCTTCAAAATGAAGCTGTGACAGTGTTTGATTTTAATTTTTAAGAATTAAGGAAAGATTCAGATTAGGAATTCCTGTGTAGAAAAGTAAAATTAAAGATTTGTTAATTGGAAAGGGGCACTATTATTGGGTATGCTACTCACAAAAGTTCTCACAATCTAGACTTAGATTTTGTGCCAAGAATGACTAAGGTTTTGACTTCTTAAATATGTTCTGTATTTCGATTCAGTTTAACATAATCATGTGTTACCAAGTAGGACTACCAAATGTTTTGTAGTTTTTCTCCTGCTACCGAAATTTATTGTCTTGAAAGCAGCTGCAGTGCATCACGAGGAATGGTCTGAAGATGGCATCACTTCGCTCAGCTGGATATGTAGATCCTGGGTGGGAGCATGGTGTTGCGCAAGATGAGAGAAAGAAGAAGGTAAGATGTAATTACTGTGGAAAAGTAGTTAGTGGTGGGATCTACAGATTGAAGCAACATCTAGCTCGGATTTCTGGAGAAGTAACCTATTGCGACAAAGCTCCAGAGGAGGTGTGCCAGAAAATGAGCGAAAATCTAGAAGGTTGTCGTTTTGGTAAGAAGGCAAGGCAAATTGAGTACGATGAACAATCTTTTTTGAATTTTCACGCCAATGATGATGTGGAGGAGGAGGATCATTCTGGATATAGAAATAAAGGTAAGCGATTGGTTAGTGACAAGGGTTTAGTGATAAATATGACTCCTCTTCGTTCATTGGGATATGTTGACCCTGGGTGGGAATATGGTGTTCCTCAGGATGACAGGAAGAAAAAGGTAAAATGCAATTACTGTGACAAGATAGTGAGTGGTGGTATTAATCGGTTCAAGCAACATCTTGCTAGAATACCAGGAGAAGTTGCTCCATGTAAGAGTGCGCCTGAGGAAGTATATATAAAAATAAAAGAGAATATGAAATGGCATCGTACAGGAAGAAGGCATGGACGACCTGGTACCAAGGAGATATCATCCTTCTATGTTAACTCAGAAAATGAAGATGAGGAAGACGAAGAGGAAGAAGAAAAGGAAGACATACATCATTTGGGCAATGATAAACTTTTGCTTGGCGATAAAAGATATCGCAGAGATTTGAGAAGAAGTTTCAAAGGGATCTCTCCGGGTAATGGCCCTGAACCATCACCGAGAAGGCCAAGGTTTGATGCTAATATTCTGATGACATCCAAGAGTCAGATGCAAGCATCTGGCAAACAAATAAAAACAGGTTCCTCCAACAAGTCGCGGAGAGAGATCAATTCTGCTATTTGCAAATTCTTCTATCATGCAGGAGTACCTTTACATGCAGCCAACTCTCCTTATTTCCATAAAATGCTAGATTTGGTTGGTCAGTATGGGCCAGGTTTAATAGGACCATCAAGCCAACTGTTATCTGGTCGGTTCCTGCAGGATGAGCTTATGACCATCAAAAACTACCTTGCTGAGTACAAGTCTTCCTGGGCAGTTACAGGGTGTTCCATTTTGGCAGATAGTTGGCAAGATATGCAGGGTAGGACATTGATCAATGTTTTAGTTTCTTGCCCCCGTGGCGTATACTTTGCTTGTTCAGTTGATGCCACGGGTGTTGCTGATGATGCTGAATATTTGTTTAAAATGCTCGACAGAGTGGTTGAGGAGATGGGTGAGGAAAATGTCGTGCAGGTAAGTTTTACAGTTGCACCTGTTATATTTCTGTTATTTTTATGCTCAGCCTCGTTGACTCAGCTTTTGTCCTCCCCCGATCTACTCCTCGCTGATATTAACTGTAACTGTAGGTAATCACCGAAAATACACGCAGCTATCGGGAAGCTGGGAAGATGCTTGAAGAGAAGAGAATGAATTTATTTTGGACTCCTTGTGCTGCCTTTTGTATTGATGGCATGCTTGAAGATTTTATGAAAATAAATCGGGTGCGAGAATGCATAGAGAAAGGCCAAAAAATTACAAGGTTCATTTACAATAGGATCTGGTTGTTGAATCTGATGAAAAAGGAATTTACTGGAGGTGAGGAAGTTTTGAGGCCATCTGTTACCCGATGTGCTTCAAGTTTTACTACTTTGCAAAGTTTGCTAGATCATAGGATTGGTCTTAGAAGAATGTTTCAGTCAAACAAATGGCTTTCATCTAGGTTTTCAAAATTGGAATTGGGTAAGGAGGTGAAAAACATTGTGCTGGATTCCTCATTTTGGAGGAAGGTGCAGTATGTTAGGAGATCAGTTGACCCTATTGTGGAAGTGCTACAAAAGATCAACAGTGATGAGAGCCTTTCGATGCCATTCATCTACAATGACATGTACAGGGCAAAGCTTGCAATTCAAATCAATCATAATGATGATGCACGCAAGTACGGACCCTTTTGGAGTGTGATTGAAAATCATTGGAGTTCGCTATTTCATCACCCTCTCTATTTGGCTGCTTACTTCCTCAATCCATCGTATCGCTATCGTCCGGATTTTGTTCCGGTAGGAGAATAGTGTTTTACTCAGAATCTTTCATATGAAATAGCACAAAAATTATTTTTTTATTTAGTAAAATGTGTGAATTTTGTAGCATCCAGATGTTGTACGCGGACTGAATGCATGCATTGTTCGATTGGAACCGGACAGTGTAAGAAGGATTTCTGCATCTATGCAGGTGGGAATTTCCTTAATAAATCCAATGACATTTTATTTCAAGGCAATCCATTTTCTGCTCATGAATGTTCTTATGTTTTCTTGTACTGTTCCAGATTTCTGACTTTGGCTCTGCAAAAGCTGATTTTGGAACTGACTTGGCAATTAGTACCAGATCAGAGCTTGATCCAGGTACTACCATGATACCATCAAAGCACTTTGGATGAAATTTACCATTAAGCATGAATTGAACTGACAAGTCTCCCTATCTCTAGCTGCATGGTGGCAACAACATGGGATAAATTGTTTGGAGCTGCAAAAGATAGCTGTACGAATACTAAGCCAAACCTGCTCATCTTTTGGGTGTGAGCACAATTGGAGCATACATGATCAGATCTACAGCCAAAGGCATAACCGTTTAGCACAGAAAAGATTGAATGAAGTTATCTATGTTCACTACAACTTGCGACTTAGGGAACGCCAGATAAGGAAACGGTCTAGTGAAGCAGTGTCCTCTGATTGTGTTCTACAAGAGAGTTTATTGTTTGACTGGATTGTAGAGACAGAGAAACAAGCCTCGCTAGAAGATGAGGTAAATTTAGCATGTTCTCATTCAAATTCTTCTGCATTTATGCTGTTTGATGGTTTGCTTGCTTATGCTAAAGTGAAGTTTTTTATGCTAAAAATGTTGAAACCATGGAGAACTTATTTGTTGGCTTGTTGTCAATTCCTTAACAACGTGGTTGAAGAAATTGAACCTTTCCAGTTTTAAATGAGAAAAGAATGATAATACTATTAATATTGGTAAAAGATCTGAAAGTATTTGACTGATTGGTGATTTTTGTTTCCCTTTATTAGTATCGTGTTATTACATATAGCTATTTTTTCCCATTTTTTTTTCTTTTCTGTATCCTTGGATGGTCCTGATTTTCATTTAAAATACTAAATTGAACTTATACCCTTGAATTATATGCTATGTAACATCTTTCTTTTCATCTTTCAAATCATGCATTAAACCGCATTCCTTCAGCTGGCCTTGAACTCTTTTTGCAGAAAATGGTGGTGTGTTAATCACATTACGTTTGAACACACAAATGAAGAAAAATGGAAAGAAAGAACAGAAAGGAAAGAAAACTTAAAATCCGTTATCTAGGCAAATTTTGTCATCTGATCCTTTTCTAACAACAGTGGTGAAGCTAGTAAATTTATGCTGGTTTTGTAGTATAGAACTTCCATATTTGACTAAATGAAATGTCATATTTTCGGCTTCTTGATGAATCTTAGAAACTGTTGAAAAAGAAGAGATTGGTTATTAAGTGGATTATAACATATAGTTTAGAACTTAAGAATTGTGGATAAAGGTCATTTGTTGAAGTTAGATGAGCTTAATAGCCTCAATGGTGGTGTTTTAAATGCTGCTTTAATCATGGATGTCATGTTCACTGGCTGTAGGAAATCCTTTACAGCGAAATGGAGCAGGGGGAAGCATATGAGACAGATTTAATGGATTTTGAAGAAGGTAATGCAGACTCTAGAAAGAGATCTGTGGAGATGGTGGGTTTGGGCAATGTGATCGAACCTTTGGAAATTAACCCCGCTATTACTGATGCAGCCACTGATGATGATGATGATGATGATGCCGATCTCAACTTTCTTGATGACAATATAAGCGATTAGTTAACCTTCATGTGGCCTCCGAGCCTCCTTTTGTCCAAAAAAACAGTAATCGACTCCTTTGTATGTATGTTCACCATGTGTCCAGTTTTGTAAATGCTGAAATGCATGTTGATCCCTCTACGAATTGAGTTGATACCAAAATGCAATTTGAAGTGAAATGGAAAAGTGCTATCATGAAGATATAGTAGTGGCTTTTGCAATATATGTTTCAACAGGTTGATTTTTTTTTATCCCTTCTTTATTAATGAAATCTTTATAAATCCGCAAGTTATGGAAAATAACTAGCTTTTAAAAGATTTCATTGAAATGCATTAAACTCTTAGTTGGGCATGCGTAGATTTTTATGAATTCCTCAATTGAAAATACTTGAATTTAAAAGGACTTTTAAAATCTATGAAATCTTAGTTGAGGACACCCATATAAAATCTTAGTACCTCTAAATTCGAGTCAAATAGTAATGATTCAAAACACTTCTCTTTATATTATCTCAGAAAACTCAATGAGCCAATTGTATGGCTATAAAATATAGAATTTTCAATTGTAGCCAAAAAGAGAGGGATGGATACTCAATTTATAGTGAGTAAATAGATATATATACCTATGAAGGAGGGTTAAAAGACTGAATAAGTGATTTTGAATCAACTCTTAAAATCCTTCCGAACACAAGTCACCTTAAGGTACTGAAGGGCTAAAAACGGCTAAATCCAATTCAATTTATATTAGTTAATATGTGATTAACCATATTCTAAAATACGGGGAGAAAAAAAAAATATCCTTGAAAATAACTCAAGGTATTTTGCTGGAAAAATTGTTTAGTATCTAAGATTGAACCTCAAACTTGAAATCTACAGGGAAATTGTAAAAATTCTGAAAAATACCTCGAGTGAGACCAAAAAATTCAGAAAATTTGTAAAATTGAAACCGTGAGGGATAATTATGGAATGTTACTTATTATATAGGATAATTATATTCATTCCACAATTTTTAACTTTTACACTACCTTTTAATTGCACTTAATGTTCTTAATATTTGTTTATTTTACCAATTATGCCCCTAACGATTTTTTATGTCATACTCATCATCAAACTTTCGATTAAGTAACACATTTTATATTTGATAACAACTTTATGTCCAAGAATCCATAGAAATTACGTAAAACAGCTTATTTTTTCATCATATTTTGCAAATTAAATAAATAAAAAATGCGAAAAAATATTTTTCTCTCATTTAAAAGCATGAAAACAAATATTTTCATATAAATCATTAGCAATAAAGAGACGTGCTAATTAATGGAAAGTTGAAGATAAGAATTCAATAGAAAAAAAGTTTAGGAAATAAACAATTAAAATATGATGTACCAAATAAAAATTATGGTGGCAATATAACCACCATATTATTTATCAATGTCATTCACATTAACCGTAATCCCTAATGTAAAACATGCTTGCATACTTTAACCAAATTCTAAATTGTAAAACTTACTTGAAAATCCCAAAATGAAGTTAAATCACTAGCTTTCCACACCGTCTTCTACCCGCTTCTTGGTCAAAAACTCGATCACCATGGAATGAGTTTGATGTTCACAATCCAAGAACTCAATTTAAGATGTTATATTTCCAAAAATCAAGCCTCCGCCCTCATCTACTTTTCACCCTTTGAAGAAACCCGAATTTTTGCACGTCTCTTTTGTTTGTTGTATAATGGAAGTTATATTTGGTTGAGGGTGGTAAGAGGTTAAATTGAACTCAAAATTTAACTCCTCCCTCCAAAAACCATCATATACAAATTTGGTTAGGTTAATCTACATGGACGACTCGTTTTCTTCCAACATCTCTCACTCGCATATGGTGAGTTTGATCTTATTCTAATATATAATCTCAACTCAACATCTCCAAATTCATATAGGTAAGTGGATCATGCGACCAATGAGTTAATCTAGGATCACACTGTACACCTATTAAGAATATATATTGCAGCTCTACAAGAGGAAATATATTTTCTTGCTATACCCAAAATATATTTTGTAACACCAGTTTGAGTATTTCTAATCCCTCAATAAACTAAAGAACATACTCAACTTTTTGATATATATTGTATTTACAATTATGCCACAAAACTTAAATAGTTAACACAGCTATCCGGTCGGTGAATACAAGATTGAGATGTTAGATAAAATGATATTCCTTCCCTACTTGAGTCCCTTGATTTCAAATCAGTTGCTTTCCTATGCATGTCTCATCAAACTCAATCAATCATACTTATTAGCAACTTGTTAAAGTAGCAACACCGAAATAAAATTTTGAGAAACAGTCAAAAGCCATAAAGGTATAAAATTGAGGTCGTAAGTGCCTCGAAAACTCATACAATGAAGAAGCAGGGGTCAAATCTTTTATTTCTCATTGGTTGTAAAAACACACTAGATGAAACACATGTTACAATGTTTTCTCTCTTTCTTATTGCGTATGTCTAATCTTACAAATATAATATACTGTAAAGATCATAATTAAGATATTCATCGACATCGACATCTAACATGAGTTCTCCTTATCTTTATTCGTCTGGGCAATCTCAATCGAGAACACAATCTGCTATAGAACATGTTTTATGGGTAGCAAAAATACACATCGATTACTTGTTGTAATCTCATCTTGATACCTCATCAAAGTGACTAGATCATTTACACGATATGATCACCGTGTCTCATTTCAGCACACCTCAAAGTGTCTGATGCGATTGTTCGTGTGAGTGAACAAATCTTAACTTGTTTAACATAAATCTTAACTTGTTTAACATACTTTATGTGTGCATATTAAACAGTAATCTAAAAATACGACAAAAGATTACTTTTAACATATGAACTCAAATATTGTTCATTAATGGACTTATATGAAAAGTTTACATAGTAAATAATTGAAGTCCTACGCAATCCTAGAAATTTAAAATGAGTCTTAAAAACATCTCTGGGGATAGGTTTTGTAAATGGATAGACTACAATTTGGTGCGTAGAAATATACGGCAAACTCACTTCCTTTTTTCCTATGATGTCTCTTCCGAAATTATTTTTTGTATCGAAATGTTTAGTTTGGTTGTGATACTTGGAATCTTTTGTATTTGCAATGGATGCTTGACTATTACAGTAAATTAATATAGGTCCCACATTACCACTAAGGACTCTTAGATACTGTAAGAATCTCATTAACCAAACAACTTCATGTACTGTTGAAGCACATGCTATGAATTTCGCTTCCATTGTGGGCAAAGAAATGTATATTTGTTTCCTGATACTCCAAGAGATGGCGCCATTATTAAGTAAGAACGTATATCTCGAAGTTGATTTGCGCTCATTTAGGTTTTCAAACCAATCAGCATCTGTATATAATAAACATAAATCATTCCTTTAATAGCATAAGGAATAATTAGCAGTACATTTCAAATATCTCAATATCCTCTTAACAACTTTCTAATTCTCTCTTCTGAGATTAGATTGATACCGCTGACTAGACCTACTGCATAACAAATGTCGGGGCGAGTACACTTCATAGCGCACATCAAACACCCAACCGCACTGGAGTATGGAACTCTGGACACTTCTTCTTTTTTCATCAAGAGTTTTAAGACACATATGCAGACTTGGAGTTTCACATTTCGATATAGGAGTGTCAATGGGATTGCAATTCTCCATTTTGAAACGTTCAAGAAGTTTCTTTATATATTGCTCTTGTAACAGAGCAGAAGCTTCTTCAAATGATCTCTATTAGTTTTAACACTTAATATGTAAGTTGATCCACTCATGTCTTTCATTTCAAAATTTGAGGACAACCATTTTTCAATGATTTTAATATACTCATTATCATTCCCAAACGGTAAGATATCAACTACGTAGAAAGATAAAATTACAAGTTTCTCATTGGACCTTTTCAAATAAATACTCGTCCATCATGACAAAATTGTACAAGACAACTGCTTTGTCAAATCTCAAGTACTACTATCTAGAAGACTACTTTAGACTATAGATTGATCTATATAATTTATAGACTTTATTCTCTTGGCTAGTTTTAATGAAATCTACCGGTTGTTGCATGTAGACTTTTTCATTCAATTCTCAATTGAGAAAGGAATCATCACGTCCATTTGATTTAATTCCAAATCTAAATGTGTTGTGATGGCTAAGAGTAGGCAAATTAAAGTAAATCTTACTACTAGTGAAAGGTCTCTTCATAATCTATACCCTCATATTGAGTATAACCATTTACCACAAAGCGAGTCTTATACCTCTTTATAGTCCCAGCAGCTCTTCATTTTATTTTGAGAACTCATTTGTCAAAATGACTTTTCGACCAAATGGAAGATGAATCAAGTCCCATAATTGATTCAATTTCATAGACTCTAGCTCTTTTTTCATTGCATTCTTTCACTTTTCTTTTACAAGGCATGATAGAGCTTCTTATATTGATTTTGGTTCTTTATTGTCTTCCAAAGACGCTAGGAAAATGTGCCCTTCAATCTTGAAATGATGTTTAGGTGTACTTTTTCTAGTACTCTTATGAAGTGAAAGCTT